>OY757918.1:109019044-109034044 GCA_963585895.1 Sepioteuthis lessoniana
AGAGTTTTCCTTCTCCTAGACTAGTTGCCTCACCAAGGCTGAAGAACCCAGTCTGCCCTACTATTTACCCATAGCTGGAGGGAGAATAATTGGATTCATACCTTTCCAAAGGGTATTAGTGCTATGTGAAATGCAATCAATCTTTGAACTCGTGTCGCCGTGTCCATTTCCTACGACGATAACCATTACACCACGGGCACCTTCAACGCATGATAACGCTTGTCATTTATTTAGTGCTGAATGCAGTCTTTTCTTTTTTTTTTCTTTTTTTTTTTGCCAGCAATTATATGATTTTTATTAACTATTCTTATTAGATAATTATAATTAGTAAACTATCGTAGATTCAATTAATTATTCTCAATAGAATAATTTGCATACGTTTATATTGTTTTAAATATTATAACGCTAATATATTTCAAGTTTTTCAATCTACTAAAAATAATTCTACAGAATTCAACAGAATTTCGAATATTTCCTTCTATTATTAAAAATTGCTGAGTGATTATAGGATTTCAAGTGGTCCTCGTAGGATTGGAAAAGGTATTAGAGCTGTGGGAATCGGAAATTACAACATTGTCGAGATCGGCCAGAATACTGAGAAGAGTCCTGAAGATCTGAGGATATTTTCTGTCGTTTAGATTCCTGTGAAAGACACCGACTAACGCTGATGTGAAAAACTCGCAAGCAGTAAAATAGTACAAAGAAAACTAAAAAAAAACCTATGGAACATGAAGGTGACAATGATAACAAATGTAAATGGTGCTCTCAGAACAGCCCCCCAAAGGATTGGTATACGGACTGGAAGACTTAGAAATAAGAGGATAAGTGGACACCATCAAGATTACAATATTATTATGATCGACCAGAATACTGAGAAGAGTCCTGGGGTTTAGAGGAAATTTGCTGTCATTCAAACTCCAGTGAAAATCCCTCAGCAAACGCTAGTGAGAAAAACTCTCAAAGGAGTAAAATAATAATAATAATAATAATAATAATAATAATAATAATAATCATTTGTGCGCACACAGTTAAGGTTTCAAGTATTTCTATCTAATCCTAATAATTTTCTAACATATAACCCACAGATAGGACCCAACAGGTACTTCCACATCAAATCAAAACTGGAGCCTTATCAAGGGATGCATTTTATCATCACAGGAAAATTATTATTATCATATACGCAGTAGCATATTCATGCTTAGAGTCCAGTTTTTATTTCTAGGAAAAGAGTGGCATTAAGTCTACAGAAAACTCCAGCACCTTCCATAGTATCCATGTAGACTTCAGCAGCACCGTTATCTGGACATAAAACATCTGATCTAGTTTCAGTGCATCTGTTCTTATTAGCACGAGATCAACTCTCATAATCTACGATTTCTATGCCTCATGGGCAAAGTCCTTGTAATTGTGCGGGGTCGCATAGATTTCCTTTTAATTGAACCCAGTGATTGAATGGTCCGAATGAAACTAAAAAAAGTACAGAAGAATTTCACATTTTATAAAATATTCTATTACAGTCTATGATTTGTGTACATAGCACATATTGGAACCGAAATCGTTTGCACAGTTCCCATTCTATTACCGACCTTGCCCTCTCATGTTTCACACTTTCGATCAGTGCGCAGTATCTAGATGTTCATTTTATTTTTAACTTACAGACAATTTTCACGTTAGACATTAATCTGCTGATATTATCAACAAATATCAGTTGTTTCCTTTCTTTAGTATTTCGTTACTAAAAAGAGGCAATATTTGATTTTAAATTGTACCAAAATAAAAAAGTTTTTCCTTAATAAATGCCAGGAATAAGTTTGGTCTTCAGTTAAATAAAAATAACTTTATTCGATCTTTTTCAGAAAATATAACTATATTATTTTTATCAAATGGGGTTTCACATTTTGTAGTTGTGATTTGTACAAAGGATATCACTGGGGATCAAGCGATAACTCATCACCTCAATTATCAACACTCTCCTCAGTATTATATGATTTTAGTTTATGTTTATTTGAATAAATGCTTTCTCTTCTTCCGACTATACTTGCCGATTTTCATTGCAGTCAATCTTGTTTTGAAAATTATTATGACATTGTTTTTAACGAAAACAACGACAACGGCAGTAACAGTATCAGTAGCAATAATAATAATAATAATAACAATAATAATAATAATAATGATAATAATAATAATAATAATAACTATAATAATAACTCCTATGGAACTTTCACATACACACGGATCACCTAACCTCGGCCAGAAAACAAGACCTTATAATAATCAACAAAACAAAAAGAGAATCTACAAAATTGTCGACTTTGCTGTTCCGGCTGACCACAGAATAAAACTGAAAGAATGTGAAAAGAAGGATAAGTACCTCGACCTTGCTAGGGAATTGAAAAAACTATGGAATATGAAAGTGACAATCATACCAATTGTAATAGGTGCTTTTGGCACAGTAACTAACGGATTATTAGAGGACTTGAATCTAATTATTCTCCCTCCAGCTATGGGTGAATAGTAGGGCAGACTAGGTTCTTCAGCCTTGGTTAGGCAACTAGTCTAGAAGGAAAACTCTGAATTCAAACCTGTTAAACTCCGCTTAAAAAATCGACCTTGTGTCATATCCTGCTCGAGCGAAAGGGTTGGGTAAATATCATTAGAGGACTTGGAAGTTGGCGGACGAGTAGAGATCATCCAAACGACAGCGTTATTGAAAACGGCCAGAATACTGAGAAGAGTCCTGAAGACTCGAGGAGACTTGCTGTCACTCAAACTCCAGTAAAAAACAATCAGCTTACGCTGATGTGAAAAACTCTGAAGGACTAAATAATAATAATTATAAAGTTCCGGCTGACCACAAGGTAAAACTGAAAGAAAGCAAAAAGAGAGATAAGTACGTAGACCTTGCTAAAGAACTGAAAAACTATGGAACATGAAAGTGACGGTGATACCAGTTGTAATTGATGCACTCGGTATAGTCACCAAAGGATCGGTTACAGGGATTGGATGACTTGGAAATCAAAGGAAGTGGGGAGACTATCTAAATTACTGCATTGTTGAGATCGACCAGAAGAAGAATCCGTAAAACTTGAGGAGATTTAATGTCATTCAAACTCCAGGGGAAAGCCATCAGCTAATTCTGCTGTGAAAAACTCTTATAGGAGTAAAATAATAAAGAACAGACTAAGAGATTTTTAACAAGAAAAAATAATTTTCACATCAGTGAATTGTCTCGGCAGACGACAAAGTGAAAATAAAAGAAAGCGAAAAGATCAACAAATACTTGAACCTAGTTCTAGAATTAAAAGTTATGTGCAAAATGAGGTTGATATTATTACTAATTGTACGTGTTGTGCATTGGAGCGTTCCCCAAAGGTTTGGAAAAAAGACTGAAGGATTTGGAAATCAAAGGAAGAATTGAGGCCATCCAGACTATAGCGTTGTTGAGATCGGCTAAAATACTCCGAGGAGTCGTGGAGATGTGAAGAGACTTGCTGTCACTCAGACACTTGTAAAAGCCCACTAGCAAACACTGGTGCGAAAAACTCGCAAGAAGTAAAATAATAATTATAATAAACTTTCAAATGTTATGTGCACAAACCAGAATCTGTCCAAGGAACAAGATGTACAAAACGGATCTAGCAATCCATGCCAGAACACAAGGTTTAGTTTAAGTTAATAAAAAGAAAAAAACTTAACCTGCTGAATCGACCGTTCCATCTGATGACAAGAAAATAAAAATTCTTGGTAAATAGCTGTACCTTATCAGAGAGTCGAAAAAATATGAAATACATTGGTGACAGTGATGAAAAAAAACAACATAGAACGCTGGGATCTCTCCTGAAAAACCAGGAAAATAGACTGAGAGAACTAGAAATTGACCAGACCTCAGCACTTTTGCTAGAATACAGTTTCGACCATGAAAAATGAGATTTTCTGTCTCGCAGACTTTAGTAAAAACCATGAGTTTGTGATCATGTATCAAACTTGCAAATAAGCATCGTACACAGCACTTCTAAAACCGGTTAGGATAATTAGAAGAGACCTGAAAATCTGAGGATACTTAATTTCTCTGACACTTCTGAAAAAAACCATCAGTTAGAAGGGGTATGAAAAGCTCACCAGGGGTAAATAATATACCACGTATAAACTCCTATGGGACTTTAACATACAAGCAGATCACCTAATCCCGGCCAGAAGACCAGACTTAATAATAATCAGCAAAAAATAGAGAACTTGCAAAATAGTCGAATTTGTTGTCCCGGCTGACCACAGAATGAAACTGAAAGAATATGAAAAGAAGGATAAGTACCTCGACCATGCTAGGGAATTGAAAAAACTGTGGAACATGCAGATGACAATTATACCAATTGTAATTGCTGCGTTTGGAACCATAACTAAAGGATTACTAAAGGGACTGGAGGACTTGGAAGTTGGTGGACGGGTGGAGACCATCAAAACGACAGCATTATTGAGAACGTCCAGAATACTAAGAAGAGTCCTGAAGACTTGAGGAGACTTGCTGTCACTCAGACTCCAGTGAAAAATCATCGGCTAACGATGATTATAATAATAATAAAATAATAATAATAATAATAATAATAATAATAATAATAATAACCATTCCATTGTCATAAAAAAAGTAAAGAATTGTCTGATAGTGGATGTTGCTGTTCCAGCAGACCACAAAATAGAGTCGAAAACTATACAAGTTTGAAATTGAAACTATAAACGTATTAACCTTGTTAGATCTGTAAAAAAAAATAGTGTGTATCTTGAAGATGATACCGTGTCCATTCTTACTGAAACGCTCGACGGAAAATACGAGAAGTCAACAACGTCACGGATAAAATCAGCTGTAATCCTGGAGAGATTATTTATTTGTCACTTAATCTCAATTATAAGTGAACAACTTGTTTGAGTTTAAACATTCAATGAATGAAATAATAAAAATAAAGTCGATCTTTTTTTTGTGGGATTACAAATAGTATTCTTCATTATTTTTTTTTCAAATCTATAAATCCAATTTAATCTTCTCACTGGCAGAGTGACTGGTTAAATACTTTAATTATTATTAAAAAGTCCAATTTATTTGCATTTCTTTTCTTTTAGAGTATTTCCCTGAAATTCATTATTTTTATCGATTGAGTCCTCAGAGTGTGTGTCTGTTTCTTACTAACCTTGACAATATAAACGCATAATATATTCAAGTTCGTGTCTTCATCGAGGACAGTCTAACAAAAATCATTAATACATTTTGTTTTTGATATCAGTAAAGATTGCCATAATAAAGAATAAAAAGTGAATACCTACATATATATATACACACACACACACACACACATATATATATATATATATATATCCCGGATCATTGCCGAACACTCTAACTTCAATGACAATGGGCTGGTACACACACATACACACATATATATATATATATATATATGTGTGTGTGTGTGTGTGTGTGTGTGTGTGTCTCAGCCCATTGTCATTGAAGTAAGTGTGTTCGGCAATGATCCGGGAGACTGGGGTTCAGTACCAGGTGAAGTCATACCAAAGACACAAAAAATGGTACTTGATGCCTACTTGCTTAACACTCAGAATTACAAGGTGCGGTTCAAGGGTAAGTGGGTTAATCAAAGGAAAGGATTAGTGCACTCCCTTACATCTCGGTGTAGTAGCTATTGAAATGGGAGCCTTCGGGTCGTCCTCGACTTCGGTCAGCTATCTTACTTATATATGTGTTCGCATATATATATATATATATATACCTACTGTAAAGAAATAATAGGAATGTTTATGCATGCATCGGCACTTTGATCATAATGTAGTATATGTGTATTATATACAAACTCCAATTGTCGCTCCCTGTGGATGTTCCATGGTTATTTTAATAACTATACGATATAAAACAGTAATATCGAGGATTTTAAAATTATAATAATAATAATAGAAAATAGATATAAAATTAAAAGAAAAATATGTTAATTTCATTCTTTTTTTTTTTTCAAGTTTTCAATATTTTTTTTCTTTTTTGTTTTTGCAATATACTTTATAAGATTTAACAGATATAAAACATTCCGATCTCAAATTCCATAACTGCCTCACATCGGAATGATTTGACACCTTATCAGTTTTAGGTTAACACGCACACCTATATAAATGGGAAATGATCCTGCGACCAGTCACATGAAAATGCCAAATTAGACCGAACCTTTCATTTCGTGCGATGGTGAGTTGCTTCCTGGGGGCCAAATCCCGAAGTCCAGGGTTTTCTCTCGAAGGTAAAAAGTATGGCATCACGTCTCTCCTGGAGACATGAACACTTCCGAAGAAGAGGAACAGACAGTATATCATAATTCTACCTTGAAGTACTCGTACCAGAAACCAAGATTTAATCCTCAGAAAGGTGCACAGATACTCAACATATTTCGAGCAAAAGATACGAACTGACTATAAAAGAAAGTAATTACTGCAATACGTAACTCTGTCCCTTATATGGATTATATATAACACTTTCCAGAAAATCTCTCTCTCTCTCTCTCTCTCTCTCTCTCACCCATCTCTCTCTCACCCATCTCTCTCTCTCTGTATATATATATATATATATATATTATGTGTGTGTATGTGGCGAATCAAGCACAACTGAAGATCGAGCGCATGAAACTCTAAGTTGCTTCTGGTTTAAATATCATATTATTCTGCATTTTTATACATATTTTACTGATTTAAAACTGATTTAAAGGTAGTTTTAGCAGTAAATTTTGATCATGTATATATTTGTGTGTATGTGTGTGTTTGTGCGCGCGCTCGCGCATGCACGTGCGTGTGAGTATGCGTGGGCGCACGTGCGTGTGGGTCTATCTATATGTGTGAGTCTGTGTGCGTGTAGATTGATTTTTAATAGCAGGTATGGTAAGTTAAATGCTTTCAAAATAAGGGATTTCAGTTTTAATGATTTTTATTTAAAAAATCGTTTGATGTTTAAAATGATTTTTTATTTGAAATGCTCAGTATTTTTTAAGAAAAAAGATAATCTTATGATTTTGTAATTTTATATACAATACAAAATTTTTTCTGTAGATATTTTTCCATTAAAAAAAAGATTCTTCCAAAATCCCTTTGTTATTCGTTGGAGCAATTATTGCTTTCTATTTTATAAAAAATATTTAATAACCCTCAAATAAAAACCATTTATGCAAAAATAAATTGTATAAAAACATTTAAGTTAAACTACGCAGCTAGATGAATATACAGATTTTTATCTTAAAGTCGTTTCTGAATATCGATGGTTTTTAGATCTAGAATATCAATCAACCATGAACCGAAATATTACCAAAATGATTGCAAAGTTTCAAAATGTAAAATTTGAATTTGCCGCGCGTTTATTTCTACGATGATCCCATGCAAATGAAGCGATGTATAGGAATACTTTGCTGTCGGCTCACACGATATCATTTGTTTGTTACTTGTGTTGTACTCATCCTTTTGTTTTGTTTTGTTTTTTTTTCTCTCTCTTTAGAAATACCTTCATTGTACAGAAAATTTTCATAAAATTTACTTATCAGGTAATTTTTGGTAGATTTTTAAGATTTAAGTGTCTTTTTTCATAAATTTTTAAAGCAAATCATTGTTCTTTTTTTAATTTTCTTTTCTTTTTCTTTTTCTTTTTCTTTTTCTTTTATATTTACAAGGAAAATTCTTTTCACAAACATTTCTATTAAGTGTACACTTTTCCTTTTTATGGAATAAAATTTTGACTATAAAATCTCCTTCAAAAGTTTAAGTTTTGTTTTTTGACAAAAAATATCTTTATTCCCATTTATTACAACATAATAGTTATTTACCATAATATTCTTATTTTCTCATCAATCATAATCTTGATTTGATTCAATGTATCTGAGACTTGAGTTTCAATGGATTTTGAAATCTCTATGTGAGTGTATGTAAACCAAATTTCCCCTTTAACGTATGCATATCGTGTTAAGAGTATCTAAGATGCTTACCTTAAAGATAATTAAACACTGATTAGTAGTAGTAGTAGTAGTAGTAGTAGTAGTAGTAGTAATCATGAGTATAATACTAGAATTATGAACAAATTACTTATCAAGAATACCATGTGAACGTAGAGAAAACGGTTTGACTCGATACAATGTATATTTCAAGAAAACATCTATAGTTAAATCCCAAAATGATTCAAAACGTCTTTTGGTGGAGGGGGAATAGTCAAAATGAAAAAAAGTAAGAGATTATTGTATATATATATATATATATATATATATATCCAATCTATAAATATATATTCATATCGTGTCAATGCGTCACAATTTCAATAAGAGCAAAATGTTATGAACGTTTGCTAAGTTAACAATTAATATGCGCAATTATGTGTAAACGTATATATATATATATATATATATATATATATATATATATATATATATATATATATATATATATACGTGAGTGCGTGTGTGTGTATATATACATATAAACATATATATATATAACAAAACTATATACACACACACACACGCACACACACACACACACACACACACACACACACACACACACACACACACACACATATATATATATATATATATATATATATATATATATATATAATCCATATGTAGAAACTGTACGAAACAATTCATCTTCTTCCGCAATAAATAATTAGATTTCATAAAATCTAAGTAAAAAATAAAAATAATAATAAAATTATTATCATTTAGTCATATGAACAAATGGTATATGCACAACCCGGAATCTCTCCAGGAGAATTAGACTCAAAAGCTTCTTTGGGATTTTGACGTACAAACAAATCACCTAATCTCGGCAGACGACCAGACCTAATGACAGTTTATTTAAAAAAAAAACTGCCGTATATTGGACTTTGACGTCCCAGCAGACCAGGAAGTAAAATTGAAAGAAATCAAAAAAAGAAATAAGTAGGTAGATCTTGCTAGAGAACTGAAAAAGCTATGGAACATGAAAGTGAAGATGAAACCGACTGTAATTAGTGGGCTCGGTGCAGTCACCAAAAGATTGAAACAGGGACTGGAGGAGTTGGAAATAAGAGGATGAGTGGAGACCATCAAAATTATAACATTATTAAGATAAGCCAGAATACTGAGAAGAGTCTTCGAGACAAAGGAGACTTGCTGTCACTCGAACTTCGAGACAACGCATCAGCTAATTGAGAAAAATATCTAAATATTCAAGTAGGCAGACAACAAATGGTAAGAAAAATGATTTGATAACATGTTTTTTTGAGACCGGCTAGTATGCAAAGAAATTCTTAAGAGTTGATAAAACTTGTTGTCACTGACTTCAGCAAAACCACTAGGTAATATTAGTGTGAAAAAATTCGTAAATACTGATAATGATAATAATACGGGCGATTTCCTGTCACTCAAACTCCAGTGAGAAAATATCAAGAATGTATATTTTCCTTATTATTACCACATTTCCTTATGAAATATGAATATATATTTGAGATTATCCAACATATGCAAAATACATATCGATAGATAACAAATATTTATACTAATCAACATTTTCATAATCATGTACATGCAAAGTATATATATTATATATATATATATATATATACTGTGTGCGTGTGTGTGTATATGTGTGGTTGTGTATGTATGTATGCGTAGGTACATGCACATTTATAGTACTACCGACAATCCACAAATGTTAAATCAGTTGCATGTTGATAACTACGAGATAATTGTCTAAAATAAAAAGTTCCATGTGTGCGTGTGTGTGTGTGTGTGTGTGTGTGTGTGTGTGTGTGTGTGTGTGTGTGTGTGAGAGAGAGAGAGAGGAGGAGGAGGAGAGAGAGAAAGAAGGAGAGAGATAGAGATTGTGTATATACGCGTGTGTGTTTATGTATGAGAGTACATGAAGAATCCCTCGAAGACATCTGAGAAACGCTAAACATTTTTTCTACAGAAAGTCATATATGCCTTTAGAAGTCCTTGTGAACTTTTCTTTTTCTGTTTCAGATACATTAAACATTTAAAAAATAAAAAATGAAACACAAATATCTCTAATGATATTTTCCCGCCATTTTTATATGCCTTCTACTTTTTAATACTGATATATATATATATATATATATATATATATATATATATATATATATATATATATAACTGGATATGTATGTAATTTTTCATTAATTCTTGTTTGAATAAACCCACAAACGATTGATGTCTTTTTAATTTTTAATCTTTCCTTTTTCCAACTGACTGAACCCAAATGTGACTAAGATAACAGTGACTGTTTTTTTCTCTTTTTGTTTTTGTTTTTGTTTTTATATATTCTGCTCAAAGATTAATCTCGTATGCGTGTTGCCTCGTGCGTGACCACATCAGAATGCTCAATCGCTATTTTACCGTAAATAAAAAAAAAAATAAATTGTTAAAATCGTCGAAGCCAAAATCGATAAACTTTTATACGTTAATAAATCAAATTAAACCAATTATTCAGTATAGTTTATCAAATGTCAAACGTATACCTTATTTTTCAATTATTGCTGCATCCAAGGTATAATACTTATTTATAGAGATATACACAAACGTACGCACACAGAAACTCACACACAGAAACACACACACACACACACACACACACACACACACACACACACACACACACACACACACACATACGCATACACAAATATATATATATATATATATATGAATGTGTGTATATGTTTGTTTAGGTAGATAGTCTTGACATATATTAAGGTTTTGGGAAATAATAGCTGATTTTTTACCCTAGTGACGTTTGTGATCGGTTGCTGAAATCTAGTAATGGCCACTCCATTTTTAATTGGTTTCATTTATAGGCTCTGTTTTCTTATAGGATCAGATGTGCAACAGAATTTCACAAATGTTCCTTTAATCCCCGCTTATTTAAGTTTAGAAATTAACACAACTGAAAAATAGAAAATGCCTGCTTTTTACACGTACACTTCTCCACACCACACACACAGAAACACACATATATGTGTGTATGTATGTGTGTGTATTTACCAGCCCCTCCACACAAGCAGGATTTGAGTAAAAAACAAAAAGTCAATCGTTTCGTGGAGTTAAACATGTATTCTTTCTCCCACAGTTCACCATACTAAGGTTAAAGCACCCAATCTGCCGTATATATATATATATATATATATATATATATATATATATATATATATATATATATAGTTATTTGGTGTTTGGGTGAGTTGTACATTCAGCACTGATTCCTTGTTTTCTAAACCCAGAAAAAGCAGATTCTCCAACAAGAGTTTTAATGCAGGTTGAGTGTGTATGTGTATGTATGAGTGAGGGAAATAGAAATATGGGGGAAAATATTGTGATAGATAGATAGATAGATAGATTGATAGACAGATAGATGTTAACAATTTGAGATGGATTGTATACGTCTGCGGATATATATGTGTTCGGAATAGGTCAGATGGTAAAATTAATAAATAAAAACAGAATTAGATAGGAAGTGAATGTGAGATAGAAAGAGAAAGATTATTTTGGATATGAGCTTGGTTTCTAATTTAAATAAAATATACAGTGTCATCGCCAATTTTTGTATGTGAGAAATGTTATATTATTCAACGCCCCTTTGCCTGCGCTCACTTCTCAACAAAATAGAAAAGACGACTTTAAATGTTTTAAACGCTTTAGGAACAAAGACGATGATCCTTGCAAAGAACGAATGTTTGCTAATTCCTCTATGACTCAGTTGGTTTTCTTTCATATTTTCCCTTGTTTTTATATACTTTTTTAAAAAAATTAACAACATTAAACAATCTGGAATTGATATTAACAATATTTTTTTTATATTTATCAGTCGGAACGATTAGCTTTAATTATCACAAAATTCAATTCCAGGAGATATTTCAAAAAAAAGAAATTCTGCATGTAACGAAACTTCATTCCTCTTCCTGAAGTAAAACCAACAAAAAACTTTGTGAACGAAATTTCTCTGGAAATTGCTCTGCAATGCGCTTCATAATCTCCGAAGTTTATTTTTTCCAAATGAATATTAAACTGTTTTATATGAAATTAAATTTTTTAATATGAAATTACTTTTGAATGATAGGGACGTAAAATATAATATTTCAAAATATCATACGAGGTGGAATCAAAAAGCCTTTAAACTAAATCTTTAATTTTTTTTAAATTTTGAAATGTAAATAAAGATGATTGTATGATTACGCTACTTGTAAAATAAAGAGATGTCTAAAAGTCAAGACTGATGTCTAAACGTTTCAACTTTATCTAGAAGAATCAGTCCCAGCAAAAATTAAAACTAGTCTCAGTACTTTTTGAACAGCATTTTCTATTGAAATATAGGATTGTGCAAAGTTAACAAACTCCATTTATACCAGATCCTTTTTATTTAAGTTAGATTCCTCAAATGAAGATAAATCGAAAGTGTATGATTTGAGGACACGGAGGACATTAAACGATATGACGATGTAGAATCCCACCATATCAAAAGAAATGATTGAATAATAGGAAAATAAGTTGATATAAATATGTTGAATGACAAAGGAACTACAGTAAAATAAATCAAGGTTTCCTTCATTGTGCTTGTTAAATAGAGCTTCTGTGATAATATATTTTAACAAATCCCGTTTGATAAATTTTAAATTCTTCATTAATTCTCTAACTCCTCATCAGCGATAATATTTTATTAACTGAGAACATTATAATTTCAAATCTATAAATCTTCCAAATCATAACAGTACTTATGTCATATATGCAAGAGTGTCCCCGTGGTGTAATGGCTTAACCGCTGGACTACGGAATCTTAGTACGCGTGTTCAAACTCCAGTCGTGCTATTATGTTCACTTTCGGAGAAATACCATTGGAAAAGTCATGAACCCACTTCTCACATTTATGTGTTAAATAGAGACACTACTGTCTTTGCTAAAAATATGGATTTGGCTTTAAGAAACCCGAGAAGGTTGATATGCCATTATATAAAATGCAAAATCTTATATGCGTTTCTTTCTTTCTCTCCATATATATATATATATACATACCACACACAAACTTATATATATATACACCCACCCACCCACATATATATATATATATATAACACATATATATAGGGTTAATGGCATAAATATATATATGAACACATATATAAGTTTTATTGGAAGGTCAATTTTCGAGTGTTATCTGATGCCAAAGCCATACTTATAGAAGAACATTAGTGATATTATGTAATCCATACCTGGAGGCGTGTAAGGTGTTCATACCTTTCCCAAGTATATTCATCCGAAATTGAAGGTAATTGCCTGACAGTAGTTCGAAATTGTTTACTTCAAGGCCGCAATCCTGCCATTACGTCTCAAAGACATCCTATATATATATATATATCATCATCATGTCGTGCCGCTAGCATGGATATCCCTGACCCTCTCTCGCCACTCCTCCCATTCGTTCATCGCTTCTGGTATGTCCTCAGGGCTACATCACATATCCTCACAGAGCTGCTGTATGTAGGTTCGAGCTGGTGTCCTGCTTTTGCTTGGCCTTATGAGGGGGTCCATACTTCAATGTTGTGACTGTACCGGCACTACTGTATGGATACACTTCTTCTACTCAAAACGAAAAGCGTGAAGAGAAAGCTTGATGGAAACAACATAAGAATGCTAGGTTCTGTTTAGAACAAATCCTGAAAACAACACTCTCTAAAACAGGTACTTCACTTACTGCCCATCAAAAAAAACCGATCAAAGTAAGACAAATAAGACATGTTGGGCATTCGTGGAAAAATCAAGGACGAACTCATAAGCAGCGTTCATTTATGGATTTTTAAACATGGACCCGCCAGTGTTGGCCGACCAGCAAAGATTTACATACAGTAGCTCTGTGTAGACACTGGATGCAGTCTAGCTGACATTCCAGGATTTACAGATTGTAAGGACGGATCGTGAAAATCAGGGACATCAGAGCTATCAGCATGACTCGACCATGATGATAATAACGATACATATGCATATAAATATATATATTTATAATTAAGTTAGAATTAGAAAGCCTGTTGTTTGTTGAAAACTAAAATGAAATTAAATTCAGTAAAAAATGAAAGGATTCAAAAATGTTTTCTTGGCAAAAAAAAAGAAAGAAAGAAAAAAGAAAAGCATCGTAATTAAGGTATAAAACAATGTAATTTGTACCTGAAAGAGGAATTTTTAATATCATTGATTTTCCTTATCTTAATGAATTTTCAATAAGAAATCAAGAAGTTGGTGTAAAAATGTCTCCATTTTGCAGAACGCTTCCTTTTATTTCGGCGCCTGATAAAATAATGGGACCTAGATTTTGTCAAGTGACTAAGCTTTTTATCGTTCATTTTCCCAAGAAATTTATTTGCTTGCAAATGTGGAATTTCACCAAATCTCACCTGGTAATCAGAATCAAAAGTCTTGGAGAAGAGCTTTGCAGTTAAGATAAATGGAAGCAGGAAACAAAATTTATACTCGGCTCGCTGATTCCGGTATGAATTTCGGTAAACTTAACGCCATCCGCACCAACGCAATGATATATATATATATATATAGAGAGAGAGAGAGAGAGTGAGAGAGAGAGCATTCTGTATTCATATAATTAACAAATGACATAACTATGTTATTAATACTTCGAGGAAAGAGGTTAAGTCGTTTTGCTTTAATTATACTTTATCGCTGACATGAAAACAAGTAAGCACCGTAAACTATGTGTCTACGCTATTCAAACTTAGATCTACATATGCTCTATCACCGATATCGAGCACTCTTTATTTTTCAATACAGTAAACAGCATAACTCGACTATTATTATTATTATTATTACAATTATTATCATTTGCGTGCGTGTGTTGGGATGTTTTGTTGAATTTTTTATAGTCGTGGATATTGAGAAGATTATCAGGATACAATTTATATATATTTATGCAATGGAGTCAAATATA
>OY757918.1:109039044-109059044 GCA_963585895.1 Sepioteuthis lessoniana
AAAAACATTTCTATTTCAAGCTATTCAGTTTAGTCAAACAGTTCTAATTCAGCTAATTCAGTTTAGTATAAATATAAATTTTCTTTACTTACAGTTGAATGCCAAACAGTTCTATTTTAAACAATTCGTTTAGCGTAAGTACAGTTCCAATATCAAAAACAGTTCAATTTCAAACAATTCAGTTTAGCATAAGTACGCAGTTTAAATGTTAGTACACGGTTTAATTGTCAAAAATATTTCTATTTCAAGCTATTCAGTTTTGTCAAACAGTTCTAATTCAAACAATTCATTTTAGCATAAATATGCAGTTTAGTTCTATTCAACCCACGGATAGAGCCCTTATCAGGTGCTACCAATCCAAGCCACAGTGGACCTGGGAGCAATGGCAATCAAGGGGTGCTCTGCATTCCCCAAAGCTCAAGCACCACAGGAACCTCACAATCATCGTTGGGGAGGAGGGACTTCCCTCTCTGTAGAGGCGCAGTCGGTGTATTCTACAGCCCCAGCCGACTGGGCAAGCGATAGATAGATAGATAGATAGATAGATAGATAGATAGATAGATAGATAGATACCCATAAATCTAAATGCACTGTGGTGCCTGTGGTGTAATGGTTATCGTCGTAGGAAGTGGACACAGCGACACGCGTTCAAATCCTTGACGAGACTGATTGCATTTCACATAGCACTAATACCCTTGGGAAAGGTAAGAATCCAATTATTCTCCCTCCAACTATGGGTAAATAGTAGGACAACCTATGTTCTTCAGCCTTGGTGAAGCAATTAGTCTAGTAAAAGGAAAACTCTGAATTCAAACCTGTTAAACTCCGCTTAAAAATTGACGTTGTGTCATATCCTGCTCGAGTGGAAGGGTTGGGTAAATATGATAAATCTAAATACACTGAGGTTTATTCATTCATGTTAATGCAACTCTTGTAAATCTAGATAAAATTTTTAGATTTTCGAAGTAAATGTAGGTTTTCAATGAAATTATGATTAAAACAGACTTGTTTCTTTGTTTTCTTTAACTGAATCAATGATCTTCATAAATACAACGATGATAGTCACTGCTTTTTTTACTTGATGATTTAATTTTGATGTAATTTGAAAATTCATAATAATAAAAATGTCAGAATATTTAGAAGATGAATAACCAGAAAACCTACAGTCACGTGATCTTCAGAGGAAGATGCAACTCAGCACAGTCTCCAAAGAATTGGTAGAGGAACTGGAGAAATTGTAAATAAGAGAACGAGTGGAGACTATCCAAGCTACATACAACATTGTTGGGATCAGCCAGAATACTGAGAAGAGCCCTGTAGACATGAGGCGACTTGCTGTCGCTCAAACACTATTGGAAGACCATCAGCTAATGCTGATTTGAAAAATTGAAAGAAGTGAAAAAATAATAATAATAATAATAATCATAATAATGATTAAACCGGCTCATTTGCCTAGTGGGTAGAGTGCTCCCTAATGATCCGGGAGACCTGGGTTCAATCCTCGGTTGCGTCATACCAAACACTTTAAAAATGGTATTTGATACCTCCTTGCTTAATACTCAGTAATAAAAGGTACGTATTAAGGGTAAAGTGGATCAATCCAAGGAAAGGAGTAGCGCCCTCCCCTACACCTCGGTGTAGTATCTATTGAAAAGGGAGCCCTCTAGTCACCCTCAACTACAGTAGCCAACGTCTTTATCAAGTTTATGTACTTCTTTATTAAGGTTATGTTCTTCTTTATTAAGGTTATGTACTTCTTTATTAAGGTTATGTACTTCTTTATTAAGGTTATGTTCTTCTTTATTAAGGTTATGTACTTCTTTATTAAGGTTATGTACTTCTTTATTAAGGTTATGTACTTCTTTATTAATGTTATTTACTTCTTCATGAAGTTTATTTACTTCTTTATTAAGTTAAGTACTTCTTTATTAAGTTTATTTACTTCTTTATTAAGGTTATATACTTCTTTATTAAGGTTATGTACTTCTTTATTAAGGTTATATACTTCTTTATTAAGGTTATGTACTTCTTTATTAACGTTATGGTATGAAAAAATTTCAAAAACTGAAATAATAATAACAATGATGATTATAATTAAAATAATAATATTGAATGCCCCCATCACTTCCACCACGGTCAACAATAATAATATTTATAATACCTTTTGTTAATAACAAAAGATAGGAACTTTTAATCTTGTGTTTTTTCCCTTTCTAGCGGACCACAAAGTAAAAATGATAGACAGCGAAAAGTTAAACAAATACTTCATTATTGCAAGAGGGTTAAAAAAGATCTGGTACACCATGATGAGAGTGATATCAATTATTGTTGGTGTGCTTTTAACAGTTCCCAAAGGCTTAGTAAAAAGAATGGGGGAACTGGAGGACAGTGGAAGAATCAGCAACATACAGACTATGATATTGCTAAGATTGGGTAGAATACCCAAAAGAGTCCTGGTGACTTGAGGAGACTTGCTGTCACTGAGACTCCTGTGAAAGAACAATAGTTAAAGATTGTGTGAAAAACTCGCAAGGAGTGAAATAATAATAATAATAATAATAATAATAATAATAATAATAATAATAATAATAATAATAATAATTGTCCCGCAAAGCTGAATAATAAACCGTCTCAAAATGTACAAGATAGCAGACTAAGTCATAGACTTTATCGAGATAACCATGGAAACCTGGAGATTGGAATTGGCAGTCAGAGGATCCAGAGAGGTATATTCCAGGGAGATGCATTATCACCATTACTATTTGTAAGAGCGATGATGCCACTTAGTCACTCAGTAAATGTACCGGCGGATGAAATCATAGTAACTCGCCAGAAAAGATCAACCATCTAATGTACATGGACGATATCAAACTGTTTGCTAAAAACGAAAAAGAAACCTTAATTCAGGCAGTGATAATGTAGCATAAATTTAGCATAAAAATGTGCCATGCTAATAATGAAAAGCGGAAAACGACACATGAAGGGGGGAATGGAACTACCAAATCGAGAAAAAATAAGAGCTCTCAGAGAAGAAGAAATGTACAAATACTTCGGAATATTGGAAGCTGACTCCATTAAAAAAGTAGAGATGAAAGAAAAAAATGAAAAAAAATATATCAGGTGAACGAGAAAGCTACTCGATACCAGATTAAATAGCAGGAACCTTATCAAAGGGATAAATAACTGGGCTGTTCCCTTCGAAATATATTCAGGACCATTCTCGAAGTGGACCAGAGATCTTAAACAAGAAAACTAATGACCATGCATAAGGTAATTACATCCCCGAGATGATGTTGACAGACTATATATGTCAAGAAAAGAAGGAAGAAAGGATTTGGCAGCATTGAAGATACCACCGATGCATCGATACACTGACTCGAAGACTACGTAGAAAAGTGCAGCCACCAGAAACAATATTGACAATAGAAAGTTCAACCAAAAATAACCAGAAAACAAAAATGAGAAAGAAAACAACTGTATTGATATTATAAGCGACAAACAAGTGACATCTCATACGAGAAAACTTAGACCTGACTAAAAAAAGGAACACTTAAAAAAAAATTGAATCTCTTCAAATAGCAGCACAAAACCATGCCATAAAGACCAACTATGTCAAAGCAAGAATAGATAACACGTAAGAAGATAGTGGATGTAGGTTATAAAGATTAAACCAAGTAGGGTTATAGAGATGAAACAATCAACCACATAATAAGAAAATGCAGCAAACTAGCAAAGAAAGAATATAAGATTAGATACGACTGAGTGGGCAAGGTGATCCACTGGGAATTGTGCAAGAAATTGAAATTTGACTATACGAACAAATGGTACATACACAACCCGGAATCTGTCCTGGAGACTGAAACGCACAAACTTCTCTGGGATTTTGAAATACAAATGTATCACCTAATCTCGACCAGACAGAGTGATAGTCAACAAAAAAAAGAAGAGATATAGGACTTTTCCGTCTGCCTGACCACAGAGTAAAATTGAAAGAAAATGAAAAGAAGGATAGGTGCCTGGATCTTGCTTGAGAACAGAAAAAAATGTGGAACATGAGTGTGAAAGTGATGCCAATTGGTGCTCTTGGTTCACTCACCAAGGGATTGGTACAAGAACTGGAGGACTTGGAAACAAAAGGACAAGTGGAGATCACCCCAACAACAACATTATTAAAATCGGCCAGAATACTGAGAAGATTACTAAAGACTTGAGGAGACTTGCTGTCACTCGAACTCCTGTGAGAAGGGCTGGTGAGAAAAACACTTAAAGGAGAAAAATAATAATAATGGAAAACCTGCCAAATAGCGAACTTTGCTGTCCAGGGGGATCACCAAGTGAAAATCAGAGAAAGCGAAAAGAGAGGTAAGTACTTAAACGTTTCCAGAGAGATAAAATTGCAGTGGAACATGAAGGTGACGGTGATATCCCTTGTAATTCGCGCACTTGGAACAATCCCAAAAGGCTTGGTAAGGAGGTGGGAAGATTTGGAAATCGGAGGTTGAGATCATCCAAACGACTGCATTGTTAAGATAGACCTGAATACTGAGAAGTATCCTGGATACTTGAGGAAACTTGCTGACAGAGATTCCATTGAAAGACCGTTAGCTCGCACTGGTGCAAAATACTTGCAAGAAGTTATATAATAATAATAATAATAATAATAATAATAAGAAGAAGAAGAAGAAGAAGAAGAAGAAGAAGAAGAAGAAGAAACTTATGTATATTTGATTTAAATAAGGGAACCATTAGTTTTTCTTTTTCTTTTCTTTTGTTTATTTATTTATTTATTTTTATTTATTTATTTTTTTGATCCACAACAAAAATAGGAATATTATATAGTTAAAAACATAACTGAATCAAATATTTTGAATAATGATTTCACATCGAATAAAAACTAATATCTCCAGAAATTTTCAATATCGTCGACAGAAAGTAGAAAACTGAAAGGAAGAGAAAGAAAGCAAATTAACGAAATATGACTTTTTTTAAAAAAAAACTATTCAACCGTTTCTAGGATCATTGAATGAAAAAAAAACTATAGAAAAAATTAGATGAATATCGGTCAGATCATGGATCATTCTTTCCATTACAAACTCTCACCGGTTACTAGGAGAGGATAGAGACCCCAACAAGTAACCCTCTTTGCTTTTAGATATGTCATGAAGGAATACTCCTCAATAAGGCACCCTAAAGATCTGAAATACGTTATAAGAAATATTCATCCAGATCTGCTGAAAATTAATAATTTTTGTATAAAAGGTCAGGTCAGAGATCGTACCTTGCTACTGGAATAGTGAAATCCAATATAAAAATTGCATGTTATTTGAAGGGAAAATACGAACCACTATGTTAACCTCATTGCTCTTAGATATACCATGAAGGAATATTACTCAGTATGACATCCTGACGATCTCATAGGTTATGTCAAATATATATATATATATATATATATATATCCATCTAAAGGGCATAATTAGTTTTACTGAGACTACTATAATCTTCCGAAAATCAGTTCTTCCCCGGTCATTATGCAAAAGATCTTTCTAATCGTTCCATGATACAGAAATGAATTACACAATTACAGCATCTTGCATTTTGTTCTTTAGTCGTGATTAGGTCCTATTTTTGTAAGTTGGAATTGAAGCATCTCAATTTGCAAATTGAAAGGATTCTCTCCAGATGCAGGTTAATGCAATGTCTTATACTTAAAAACATTTAAGAAAAACTTACGCAGTTTGATAATTCTGCAACTTCTCTTTTCTTTTTTTTCTTTTCTGGTTGATACTCTTTCTGGATGAGTACCTATACTGTACTCTACCTAAGAGTGTACCAATGACTCTGACTTCTCGTTGAACATTTTTCAGGATGACTATAAATCCTGTAATCTTTCTGGGAGTACATCACTGGGACTGATTTCTGGATGACCCTCTTTCAGGACAACTACTTATCATATAATCTTCCAGAGACTGCACATATGGGTCCGAATTCTGGTTGAAATTTTTTCAGGACGACTACTTATCCTGTACTCTTCCTGAGACTGCATATATCGGGCTGACTACTGATCGACCATCTTTTAAGTCGACTATTCATCCTGAACTTTTCCCATGCGACTGACTTCTTATTGACGATCCTTCAAGATGATTACATATCCTCTTCTCCTCCTAAAACTGCACCTATGGGACTGACTTCTAGTTGATCATACTTCAGGATGACTTCTTATCATGTACTCTTCCTAACACTTCAACTCTTGGACTGAATGCTGGTTGGCAATCTTTCAGGATGACTATTGATCTTTCTAAGACTGCACCTGCAGGATGGACTTTTGATTGACCATCTTTCAGGACCACAACACCTCTTGAAATCATCCTGAGACTGCACATATAGGGCTGATTACTGACTGACCATTTTTCAGGATGCCTACTGCTCTTCTACTCTTTCTGAGACTTCACTGATTGAGCTGATTATTTATTGACTATCTTTCAGGATAACTACTAAACCTAAACTATCCCAGGAAGGCACCTGTGGTGATGATAACTGACCATCTTTCAGAATGACTACTCATAATGTACTCTTTCTGAGACTGCACCTATGTGACTAGTTCTGGTAGACAATATTTCAGGACGACTACTTATTCTGTACTCTTCACAAGACTTCACCAATAGGACTTAAAAGTGGTTCACCATCTTTCTAGATGACTACTCATCCTGGGCCCTTTCTGAGACGGCACCTATGCGACTGAATTTTAGTTGACCATCTTTCCGGACGACTACTCATCTTGTACTCTTTCTGAGACTACACCTATAGGACTGACTTCTTATTCACCATCTGTCAGGATGACTACTCATCCTGTACTATACCAGAAACTACACCTATGGGACTGAATCCAGGTTGACAATCTTTTCTAGTCGACTTCTTATTCTGTACTCTTTCTGAGACTGGATTTATGGGACTAAATTCTGATTGACTATCTTTCAGAACGGCCACTTATACAGTGTTTTTCTTGAGACTGAACCTATGGAACTGACTTCTACTTGACCACCTTTCAGCTCGATTACTTATCCTATACTCTTCTCTGAGACTAAAACTATGTAACGTACTTCAGGCATGGATGAATAATTTTTGACCTACTTATATATCTTGCCGTTTCAAAAACGTGCACACATGGTTACGTTATAATTTCGTATGGCTTTGAAATCCCGTAAAGTTTTAACACTGGTCATCAAGAACTGGAACCGGAACCTGCACATGAAATTTGCATAACTAAGGGACAAGGAAACCTGGCAATATCCATCATAAAAATATCTACTCATGCCGACAATAACAGGCATAACTAGGCATAAATATTGAAATGATTATTTTCAGAGGAAAAAGAATCACGAGTTTAAATCCTGGATGAAGTTATCATATTTACCAACCCCTCCGCACGGGCAGGATATGACACAAGGTCAATTTTTAAGCGGAGTTTAACAGGTGTGAATTCAGAGTTTTCCTTCTCCTAGACTTGTTACCTCACCAAGGCTGAAGAACCTAGTCTGACCTACTATTTACCCATAGCTGTAGGGAGAATAATTGGATTCATACTTTTCCCAAGGGTATTAGTGCTATGTGAAATGCAAGTAGTCTCGTCCAGGATTTGAAATCGTGTCGCCGTGTCCACTTCCTACGACGATAACCATCACACCACGGGCACCTCCCGTGGATGAGGTTATTGCCGCTTCACACCAGGCACTTTGGGAAAGCATAAATCTATCCTTTCTTCCTCCAACTCTGAGTAAATATTAGCACAGATTGGGTTCTTTAGCCTTGTTTAGATAACCAGAATAGGAGAAGGGAAATTCTGAATTCCAACTCCGCAGGTGTACATTGATGGTGACCAGATCGAAAATACCTTCAGGCAGTTAAAGGACTCAGACTTGTTAAAAAAATTCACTGCCGAAAGATTGACAACATAATATCGATTTATAAGATACTGATTTTAATTAGAAATATTGCATTTGAAATATTAAAAATTGTCCCTATGTTTTGTATATGTGTGATACTATAACCCAACAATAATGACAGACCATAACGAGATTTTCATGATCAGTGCACTGAATATCCTTATTCAGAGTATAAAGTAATTCAATGTTTAAAGGAGAATAAAGTGGGTGTTACAGGATCTTAGGAAAACTGCTCTTCTATAACTTTTATACCTGCCCAACAGTAGCTGTAAAAAATTACTTTTATTGACATCCTTGACAGGAAACAATCTGTTGAGAGAAACAAACGACAGGACAGGTTTAATTTTATATAGCAAAAAGCACTTTTTTATTTTACAAAAAAAAGTATTATTTGTAAACAAAATATATAAAAATACTTTGCAAAGTAATAGTTAACTAGGTTTGGTTTCTTTGTTTAATGGCATATAAACCTTTGTAGGTCATTTAATGCCGAAGCTATTCTCCTAGAAGAACAGTAGTGGTACTATTTAACCCATAGCTGGGAGGATAAGGGGGCGGTCATACCTTTCCCAAGGGTATTAGCCCGAAAGTGAACGTAATAGTGCGACTGGAGTACGAACTCGCTTACTACGATTCCGCAGTCCAACGCTTTAACTATTATCATATTAATGGGTTGCATCTATTTTGAGACACCCTATATATGCCCAATCACCAAAATTTATAAATATAGAAAACTAATATATATATATATATATATATATATATATATATAGTGTGTGTGTGTGTGTGTGTGTTCATCTGACAATTGTATTTTTGAAATACATAAAACTTTTTGTACTGATGCCGATATGAAAGAGTGAGATAAAAGTTTCTTAAAATTTTTATCCAACTCAACTGACCATCATTTGATTACGTACTTTATTTACAAAGAACACTTTTAAAATAACTTGTTCACTCGCCCATTAAAAGCTTCAAAGAATTGTATATATCCTTGTGCAATCTTTTTTCTTTTTTGTTGTTGTTGTTAAATCCAAATATAAACCTTATTAAGATGAATGAGGTGTATTTTATTTACACTTTTAAATATATTCTTACATTTAGCAAACAAACAAAAAAACAACTTTTTTCATCAGATAACTATATTTTTAAAATAGAAGAAACTTTTAACAGTACATATATATATATATATATATATATATATATAGAGAGAGAGAGAGAGTAAACGAATAAACTAATGAAAATACTGTTTTATTCATTTAAATTTTCATAATAAACAATAGTTTTCCAAACAGTAATTCCTCTTTTAATACTCTGACTTTCTGTAATATTAGATTGTACACTCTTTCAAATCTGATCACCAGTCGTTAATTTTTTTTTATTAGAAAATGAATCAATTTTAGTAAAATTGTTTTAGTATTTCAATGGAAACCAAATGTCGTTGAGAGTAGTTGGCTGAGATACGAGGTGCATATGATAAGTTTCCAGACTTTTTTTTTTCTATGGGCATTTAAAATTGTCTTATGAGATGACTGACCAATTTTTATGATTTCAGGTTCTAATGAACAGCTACAGCAGGAATTGGAATACACCCTACTAAAGCCTGATTGTCACGGCTGGTGATTTTCAAAAATGCAATCTGACACTTTAGAAGAACGATATGCAATAAAATTCTGTTTTAAACTTGGAAAAAACCACCATAGAAACGTATGGAATGCTTCACGCTGCTTTTGGAGCATCTTACGTGAATTGAGCATCAGTTTTTGAATGGCATAAGAGATTCAAGGAATGCAGGGAGTCTGTGAGGGATGATGAGAGGTGTGGGAGGAGTAAGGAAGTCAATACACCTGAGTTGATTGGCCAAACGGTAAGGGCTAGGGTTACTATATTGAGGTTTTAAGGGAGTTCAGGAAGAGATTCCGCCCGGAAGAGGCCAGCACTCTTCAAATCAGCTCAGTGGCATTTTCACCAGGCCAATACACTAGTCCACAACTCCATCCTTGTCACAGACTATTTGACCAAGATGGGCATCGAGGCAGTTCCTCACCCTCCCCATAGTCCAGACCTTGCTCCCTGTGACGTTTGGTTATTCCCTAATCTCAGAGGCTGTCGCTATTTGACAATTGAGGAGATGAAAGAGGCTGTGTCGAAGGTTATTGACACGCTCACACATGAAGACTTCCATGGGGTCTTCCAGAAGTTGTTGGTACGGTACAACAAGTGCATTGCAGTCGGAGGAGATTACTTCGAAGGGGAATAGAGTTTCATATGCGTACTATCAAAGTGCCCATACGAAAAAAGTCTGGAAACTTATCATATTCACCTCGTAGGTGTTACTGTTAAGTCGTGTTTGGAAGCAGTTATTTGCTTAGAACTCATTTTGAATTTGGGATCGCTTCTTTACTCGTGTTTTAAAAGAATACATTCATTGATTAGAGGGTTTAATTTTCATTTAAATTATTCATCCCTCATCCTGTTGGCGTGACTCCCACGTAATCCCGAGAATAAATGTAGATTTATAGTTACAGCGGAGTTAGAAAAGATATATCTATATGTACTTATAAAAGTATGAAGTATTAGATATTTTTCTGATGTCTTAATTTTCTTTTGCTATTTCGTGACATCCCGGAGGCAAAATACACCAGATCTTCTAAGAAAACACACTTTTGACTGTCTGTGATACTATGAATTGTGTAATTGTGTCATCCAAGTATATTGATTCAATCAGTGTTCTTTATCTATCCTGTTTTATCTGTAATAAGCTGCTGCAACTCTTGAAATATGCACATATATTCTCTGATTATACTAAAATGAGACTATTTAAAAACCAGAAAACTAGAGGTGATAGAGCAAAACTATTTATAAATTTGAATTCAGCACACCTAAATTAACAAAAAACACCTATCCCCATTCTTGCCTCAGATGAAAAATTTATTTTTGTAAACCAGTGTAATCGTAATCTAGTTTAATTACTTAAATAAGAATCCAGAATAAGAAAAAAAAACTTGATTGAAAAGCTTTTATTTCCGTATTCCTATGATCTAAAAATATTTAAATGATTTAAATATATTAAATAATGCAACACAAAGTTTATATTTTGTAGATATGGGATTTTCCCAGTTTTTTCATCAGAATTGTCATAAGATCATTCTATAGTTGTGGAGCAAGTGCGAATTGAGTCTCATGCATGTTCATTTGAAAAAAAAATGCTTGATCTCCTCAGCTTTCCCCTTCAAGAGAGCACTTTAACCACCAAGTAATAAGCTAAGCTCTGTCTTTTTAGACCAGGGGGCAGCAGTATAATAGATAAAAAATAGATAGAAAGAGAAATCAAGTAGAAATTATTCATTCAACAAATATCTGCCTGTCTATCGGCTACGGCTTCGAAATTTCTGGCCAGATTTCAAATAAACTTTCAGAAAATATCCGTGTTATACCTGAAATGATTTTGAGCTCTACAAAGTAATCCGGCTCAGTTGAGCTTTTAGGCGGTATCTTTCTCTGACCTTCTATGTCCGTCACCCCACTGCAAAAGGATATTCATCTTTACCCGCTCTTGGTAATCACTTTGAGAAACAAGTGTATCTCACCTTTCCTCTCTCTATGCGTTTATACTGTATCTGTCACAGCCAATCTCATTAAGAAAGAATCGATTTCATTTTAACTTTCACCCATTCAAACTAAAATAGAAACAGAATTCCTCTTCATTTTAGGCTTATAATTTGTATTAAACGTAATAAAATTGAATATTTGTTTGAAATATTTCTTAGTTTATAGCGGCTTTTGAGGGTGTTTCACATTTCTGGATGTAGTCGTTTTCCTTGGCTGATGCGTGCGTAAAGATGATAGATACTCGTCGTAAATAAACGATAAAAATAAATAAAACGTCCTTTAAGAATAATTATCCCTAAGTGTTGAGCTCCCACATTTTATTCAGCGAGCATCGAAATTTTTCTTCATTTCTTTCGTAGTTATTCATCCATCATCTTGGGTAGAAACTTTAGTGACGAGACACTCTTACGTGTCCGTGTTAACTATGATTTGATCCACATGATTATTATTATTATTGATATTATTATTGTTATTATTATTATTATTTGTAGTTCTAATTTCGGCTTCTTACAATCCTTCTCCGGGTTTTCAACAAAGACCTGGATCGATGGAAATTTGTGATAATATGTATTAAACTTGTTCAGGATTGCACGCAGCATTCTTGTGTAATTGCCATCTAGTTTCTTCTCCAGCCGTTTTGTTAGCGTCCATGTAGTGCATCCATATAGCAGTATCGATGTGACCGCTGCCTGGAAGAAACTGCGTTTCATTTTATCGGTTAGGTCTGATTTCCATATAGTCGATAGCCTATTGATAGCTGTCCATGCTTTCGTTAACCTCGTTTCGATGTCCTTTTCGGTTGATTCGACGCTGCTTCCTAGGTACGTGAATTTGCCTACTAGTTTAAGAGGGGTTCCTTCTAGAGTGGAGATGTCCCCCGTTTGGTTATAGCACATATATTCCGTTTTGTGTGCATTAACATGGAGGCCTATGCTTGCTGCTGCTCGTTCCAGGCTATGCAGAAGTGTTTCGGCTTGGTCAGGTGTATTTGCCCACCCCACAAGACACCAACTGTACGGCCACCTGCCCCCTATCACGAAAACTATTCAAGTTAGGCGAACCAGACATGCAGGACATTGCTGGAGAAGCAGAGATGAACTCATAAGAGATGTACTCTTATGGATCCCCACACACGGCCGCGCAAAAGCAGGACGACCAGCACGAACGTACATTCAGCAGCTATGTGAGGATACAGGTTGTTGCCCTGAAGACCTACCTAGGGCGATGAACGATAGGGAGGAGTGGCGAGAGAGGGTCAGGGATATCCGTGCTGCCAGCACGATATGATGATGATGATGATGTATTAAAAGTATTGATACTTTTTCTGTCTCTTTTGAGTAAAATTATTTAGTTTCATTGACTCTATTCTCCGAAGGATTTGGGGAGTTCCGTAAAGAGCAATTTATCTTATTTTGTTTTTTTATAACGAAGCATATAAGAATAGTTTTTTGTTGGGATTTGTTCTTCACCTTCGACATCTGATTGTCACTTCACAGCAAAAGGATATTCGTCTTACTCACTCTCTGGTTATTATTATTATTATTATTATTATTTAAAAGTTTTTCATACCAGCGTAAGCTGATGTTCTTTCACTGGAGTCGAAGTGATAACAAGTCTCCTCGAGTCTTCAGGACTTTTCTCATTATTCTGGTCAATCTTAACAAGGCTGTAGTTTGGATGGTCTTCGCTTGTCCTCCAATTTCCAAATCTGCCAGCTTCCTTACCCAGACTTTAAGGATCTTTCCAAGAGCACCAATTATAAATGGTATCACCGTCACCTTTATGTTCCATAGATTTTTAGTTCTCTGTCAAACTGCAAATATTAGTTTCTTTTTTCACTTTCTTTAATTTTCACTCTATGTTACAACGGAGCGGCAAACAGGTTCTCATATCCTAGTAAATTATCACTAAGTCTGGTCTTTTTTGCGGGGGGGGGATGATCTGTTTGCATCTTAACATCTCTATTATTATCATTCTCTTTTGAGAGTTTTTCTCACCAGCGTTTGCTATTGGCTTTTTTTTTTATTGAAGTCTGAGTAACAGCAAGTCTCGTCAAGTCTCCAGGACTCATTTCAGTATTCTAAACGATATCAACAATGCTGTAGTTTGGATGGTCACTACTGGTCCCCTTATCTCCAAGTCATCCAGTCCCAGTACGAATCCTTAATTACAATCGGTATCACTGTCGCTTTCATGTTCCAGTTTTTCAGTTCTCTCGCTAGGTCTAGGTTGGTAATTATATTTCTTTTCGCTTTCTTTCAGTTTTACCCTGTAATCAGCAAAATCCACAATACGGCAGGTTCTCTTTTTTTTCTTTTTCTTTTTTTTTTTTGACTATCGCGAGGTCTCGTCGTTTGGTTGAGATTAGATGTGTTGGTCGAGATTAGGTTTGTATCTCAAAATCCCAGAGAATTTTGTGCGTCTCATTTTCTTGGACGGATTCTGGATTATGCAATTACCATTTGTTCATATGTTACAACTTTAACTTCTTGCACAATTCCCAGAGGATTACCTTCCCCCAACCAGTCGTATCTTGTCTCATGCTCTTTTAGAACTAATTTACTTCATTCGCTTATAATATGATTGATCATTTCGTCTCTATTGCCACATAATCTACATCTGCTATTTTGTTGCGCCTTTTCTATTCTTGTTTTGACATAGTCTTTTTGGCGTTGTTTTACGCGGCTATCAGAAGAGATTCAGTTTCTCTCTGAAGATTTCTTTTTCTAAACCATATCCAAGTTTTCTCGATTGAGATTTTCCTAGTTTTTCGCCGGAAATGTCTATGCAGTTCTTCTTCTTATTTCTGTTTTCTGGTTATTTCATCATGTATTATTATTACTATTATTCACACTCATACATATGTCGATGTATATACGTGTGTATCACTAATGTAACGCATATCCTAATGGTTTATACTCTTGTCTTGCTGATAATCTACCGAATAATTATCTTAAACTTTAATAAGAACTCTGCACTTGTTTTCAAAAGTGGCCATCGTCCAACCGGTTAGTAATATGGATAATAACTGCGAGTTGCAATAATTCATCAACTCAAGGTAAATTGATGAGTAAAATCCAAATATTTAGATATTATTTTATCTGGGTCATTAACTGATAAATTGCGGCTCGGAATCTGGATCGATAGTCAATTAAATGATGTGAGAAAGAGTGAAACTTATCACTGAAATATTTCGAAAAGATATTTCTCACGGAAACGCAAAGTATCCAATCAAAAAGATAATCAGCATTTAAAATGTTGCCCCTTTTTATCATCAACTCGATCATCAACTTCAGTATTTCTTGCAAGGTGTTCAAGAATTAAAAGGTCTGAAGTTGAAATGAACATTTTCTATGTTGGTAACCATGGCCATTAGAAAAATGAATTTAGCAAAACCTTGCAATCGTAATTCAAACCATAATTATATTTATTGGCACAGATTTAATCTTAACTCAACAGAGCAAATATCAAGTAAAATTCACTTTATATCATGGAAAACGTAGATGTACATTTTCTTTTTTTTCTTTTTTTCAATTTACGAAAACGTAGATATTCTCTATATTTTCAACTTCGGTAAATTGAGAGCACGCCCACAAACCAAATGAAGGGTGCTTTGATTTCTGGAGTTCTAGGTAATATTGAATCACACATCCTCGGCTTTGGGGTAGTAGTATCTATTTGGGCCCAATCTGTGAATTAAGTTGATTTGTTTGAGATTATATTGAAAATGATTTTTAAGTACATTAATACATTGGCCCTTAAAATATTATTATTGCCACTTAATAGTAAATGTTTAACCGTTTAAATGCTTTTTAAGATAACCTTTTGTTGCGTATATGATTGAGGATCATAATTATTAAACTGACATCAGTATAAAATAAACCAATAAGGGTTGACATGCCATAAAACCAACCAACCAAGTAACGAATAAAGCACGAATCTTTACTTTTGGGAGTAATACTCTTTGAGATCCCCTGTATTCATCTTCAAGGAGACTATAATGTTGCAGATTTTTTTATATGTATTGTTCAAAAGATTTCAGATTATACCCTTATATGGATGACATAAAATACCCTTATAGGGATGCAAGTATGCACACGCACACTCACATACTAAAAAACACATACAAATATCTTTTGATTTATTTATGGTTGAGTAACCGATAAAGAAATGATACGTTCTTCTAATTATAATTTTATTCAGGAATTTTTAAGTTTCGTTATCAGTTAAATATATTAACATTTTACAAGTGTTGGTATCAACTACCAGTATGTCCGTTCCTAACCTTGTATCAGGTCAAAGACTTTAGACATGAAGTATTTTTCTCTAATTAGATGAACTTCTTAGGATTTCTGACTTTTGTACCAATGTCATATGAAATAAAAGAACTCTCTTATACCACCAGCCATGGATTGAATAGCATCAGAATAGTTCTTTTACAAGAATGGATTTGGCATTGAATATCTCACGAATATTGGTATGCCATTAAAACGAAGAAACTGAAACAGATTCATATGAAATGCCTAGCTGTTCAAAAAAGTAAGTAAAGTTAACGACCATAGTCGAGGGTGACCCGAAGGCTCCCTTTTCGATAGCTACTACACCAAGGTGTAGGGGAGGGCGCTACTCCATTCCCAGGATTGCTCCACTTTACCCTTGAACCGTACCTTATAATGCTGAGTGTTAAGCAACCTACCAAATTTCTTGAGTAAGGTGCACAAATGACGATGGACATAGCCTTCTTACTGAATCCTCTAATTTTTAATAGTTTGTCCTTTATTTTAGTATACTTCGAAACTTTTCCCCGTTTGATTCATAGTAATTTGGCCATCATCAATGACAAAACACTCTCGTGTAATCCTTCTTAATAAAGATTTAATCAGATCTACTTTATTATTTCTATTATAATGATTATTTCACTCATTGCAAGTTTATCACACCAATCTAAATCGATGAATTTTTAATGGAGACTGAGTGATAGCAAGTCTTCTCGGCTTTTCAGGTTTCTTTTGAATATTCTATCTGATTTCAACAACACTGTAGTCTAGATGGTCTCGATTCTTCCTTTTTTCTGAGGTTATGAGGACCATTCCAAACACGTAGCAAAAACTGTATCTCTTCCACCCTCATGTCTCATAGCCTTGTTTAGTTCTCAGGCAAGGTTCGAGTATTTTTCTATCTTTCTTGCTTTCTTTCATTTTCACGCAGTTATTCGCAGGAATTGCAAAATCCACTTGATAAGAAGTTCTTTTTTTTTACATCTAATCTTTTGGCCGGATTGAATGATCTGTTTGTACCTCGAATCATTTTTTTTTTTACTAATTTGAGAGATTTTTTCACCAGCGTTTGCTGATGGTTTCTCACTGTAGTTCTGGTGACAGCAAGTCTCCCCAAGTCTCCAGGACTCTTCTCAGTATTCTGTCCGATCTCAACAATGCAGTAGTTTGGATGGTCTACACTCGTCCTCTTATTTCCAAATCTTCTAGTCCCTTTACCAATTAAAAGTGGTAACACCGTCACTTTCATATTCTACAGTTCATTCGGTTCTACAGTAAGTTGTAGGTACTTATCACTCTTTCGCTTTCTTTCAGTTTTACCATTATTATTATCATTATTATTATTATTTTCACTGGTACACATGTACCCATATGTATGTACGTGTAACACCTATACAACGCATGCCATAATGTTTTGCGTACCCGTCACGCAGATAATTTTCTAATGCAATGAATTTGATCATCACAGGATGCCAACTTACTAAAGCCTATTGCTAGATTTTCAAACTTAATAGATATATGTAATGTTTGTATAAAGTTGATATTTACAGATACATATGCATGTAGATTCGCGTGCATGTAAATGTATGCAAATATAATTTACAAAAATTGATTAAAAGTAATAATTAAATATATCTCTTTCTCCCTCTGTCTTTCATTACTTTCTTTCTCTCTCTATATATATATCTGTACACACTCACATACACACAGACATAAATATGCATATGTACACAGATATACACATATGTATGTATGTATGTATGTATGTATGTATGTGTGTGTGTGTGTGTATGTGTGTGAGTATGTGTCCGTACTTCTTCTTCTTTACTATTTGGTGACTTAGATGGGTACATATTAAAATGGATTTCGTTGAAAATAAGAATCAATCTTTTTGTATTACAAGAATTTGAGGCTGTGAGTTACATCAAAAAGTGGTACAAATATTCAGGACTTAATTTTTGCCACAGGATTCGGAGGATATCCCTATGCATGACTTTAGCCTTAGCTTAGGCGTTGATGCACACACACACACACACACACACACACACACACACACACACAAGAAGCCATCTTGACGGACACACGAACATAACAGCTTATCAACATCGAGTCAAAGTTTCATTTTTCGTCGTGCCGTTTATAAAATGTTCCTGTCTGTGTCTGTGTTACATATACTACACATATATATATGTACATATATTACACATATATATGTACATATAATTCTTGACATAAACATGCGGATACTTACATGTGTGCATGCTTGTTTATGCGTATAAGTACACTTCTCTCTCTCTCTCTCTCTCTCTCTCTCTCTCTCTCTCTCTCTCTCTACGACCTCACACCCATGTTGATTTCTTTGAATGTGCTCATATCACTTTGAGTGCTTACTTGCATATATATATATATATATATATATATAAGATGAAAATAGAAAAACAAAAACTGTTTTATTAAAATATTCATCATTGTTCTATCAACACTTGTTTCCCCGTCTTAAAGTCCTGAAGAAGTTTTATTAAAACAAAACGTTTTAATGTTGTTTTTCCTTCGTAATAAATTTATCCCTTTTGGATATATTTTTTTCTATTTTCTCCATATTGGCGGATTCATTTCCATTATTTACTTCCATATATATATATATAGTGAAAGAGAGAGAGAGAGAGAGATTTAGATATATACATGAAGATATATATGAAGATTTTATTTGTGGTATAGAATTTCATGATACCTTTAAAAAGACCATATTCATTGACCATCGTGAAAATTAAAAGACAAAGAAAAAAAAAGAAAGAAGCTAGCTAACCAGTTTCGAATCTCGCTTGTGAGAGCTAAGACCGAATTATTCATATGATTAAAAAAAAAGACGCTATATGAAGAGAGTGGAAAATTATGATGGATAAGGTGGGGAAATAAAAAGGAAAGAATAGATAGAAACCAAATAAACAAGGCCAGGGAAGGCTATTTTGTCCTAATATAGATAGATTCACTTTCTTCCCAATCGTTAGACGCGCAATATACTTTCTTTTCAGTGTCGAATTTGTTTTCTATTTATATCCTTAAAGTGCCTCTCCTGCAACTCCTGTATATATAAAGTTGGAGGTGCGACAATTGCTGATAGCACTAAATCACCCACTTGTTCTATTTATTTATTCATTTATCTTATTTCAAATCCAAAGCGAACAAACTTAAAAGCTGCTTGTTAATATGTCTGCATCTGCTCATCAATTTAGACCTCCAATTTAAAAGTAATCTTGATTGGAGAAAACGATGGCTTAAAATTTTACCTGCAAACACAGTCAGCCGTTTTTCCTAATTTACAGAGCTTCTTGCTCAAATGTGACACTCGGGTGTATTAATGGGGTACCCTATGAAATTAGTCTAGCAAGCTAACCATGACACCACCCGACGCACCCAAGTTTATCGGTCCTTATACACATGCTTTGGTCTTTTTATCAACTTCCAAGCGATTTTTTATCGTTTTTTTTTCTTCTTCCTCCCTTATCTACTTAGATAATATTATGTTGTTAGCACAGCTTCTTTTTGAGGAAATTTTATGATTATAAAATTTGTGTTTTCATGTCCCTTTTGGGGCTCCTAGATAAGTAACGTGTTCATTTTCAGTTTTTATGGTTGTTTGATAAACGACATTTAGTCAATCATTTCCCATTGACTGGACTCACTTTTTCTGTCTACAGTTACATAGGAGGGGGTTGCTTGTGTTTCCATTCTTCAGTTTTTTTTAAACGAGAACGAATTTTATATTTCCATGGGAAGTTTTTTATAGCACTAAAATTTAGGAACTAGTGGGTATGTGTTTATTATTAAGATTAAATAATACAGTTGATTCGAATGACAAAGGACTTTACTGAGAGGACGTAATAATTCTTGTTCGAAACTAAAATTGAAGACAAACGGACATTATGAAAAAGAAGGCGAAAGAAGTCTTCAAAAGATAGGTCTTTATACTTGAAACAAAAACCAACTTTGAAGTGATTATTTTTTTAGATGCTCCCAGCAAAAAGGAACTGTTTCTCCTTAAAGAAAGTCAAGATTTGGTTTGGTTATAGAAAATGTATTATCATATTTACCAACCCCTCCGCTCGAGCAGGATATGACACAAGGTCAATTTTTAAGCGGAGTTTAACGGGTTTGAATTCAGAGTTTTCCTTCT
>OY757918.1:109061544-109071544 GCA_963585895.1 Sepioteuthis lessoniana
TTTAAAAAAGTGATTAACTACAAACGCTAGGAGCTATATATATATATATATATATATATATATATATATATATATATATATATATATATATATATATTCTATTTGCAAACGAAATTTAAGAAACAAATATTTCATTTATTTATATTATAAGTTAGAAATTATTTGTTACATTTATAAGATATCTATTATATATTAATTCTTTGCTTATTATGATTAACTTAACATATGATATGTTTATTTCATCCTAATATAAATAAAAAGAATTTTTACGATAATTCTAATAATCAGAAATAGACTTTTGTAAATTAATATCAGCATTGAATTATTATTTCCTGATAACACGAATTATTCTTTTTTTATATTTACAATATATAATAATTTCAACGGAAGTATTAATACATATTTTATCCATAATTTTAAATAAGTAACATGCCACTATTTAACTTTCCCGAAATCATTTTCTTTAATTTTCAGTAGTATTTAAATTAGGGGTGATGGTTTTTGTTTTTAAAGGAATGTATATACATTGCAAAAATTTAAAAAAAAATGATAATAGATATATCTCCACCGTAAAAAAATTATGATATAAAAATACATTAGAAATTTATCTTGATCAAAAAATTATTTTGATTAAAAATTTTTTTAGAAATTTTTTTTCAAATTCCATTCTCGCTAGAAGCAATATAAAAACACCCGAATAAAAATTTTCTTTCGTGCAACATCTGATGATGGTTATCATGACCTGAAATAAATTTATAACGACTCCAAAGAAGTTGATTTATATATATATATATATATATATATATATATATATGTGTGTGTGTGTGTGTGTGTGTGTGTGTGTGTGTGTGTGTGTGTGTGTGTGTGTGTGACTTGGCAGCATTTACTTTTTAAACATGTATAAATAAAGAGGGCTGAGACTTCGAGTTCATCAGATCTGTCTTTGCTCCGTCCAAGTCTCCGTACGAGTCCTTTGACTTTTGAATGAATTAAATTTAGGAAAGTGTCGTATATTTCCCATGTATTTTTAGTCTTTTGAGTCGTCATTGTAGTTGTTATTTCATTATTCGTTCTGTGATGATTCCAGCTCAGTCTTAAAGTAGTTTGGAAATATACAGCAACTTACTAAATTCATTCCAACCCAAACTTAGACGACTCATACGGAAACTTAAACGGATCAAAGACACCATAAGCAGACACGAAGTGTCTGTCTTATTTAATCAAACATATATATATATATATATATATATATATATATATATATATATATATATATATATATATATATCGGGTTGAAACGAATATAATGTCCGACTTTAGAGAGTATATAATAAATGAAAAAACCTATGCATATAGAAACATTTAATCATAAAATAACTTCTATTGCTTCCTAGAATCTCATTCCATCTGCCAACAAGCTTATAGACACCACGCCGGCTAAAATCTTTTGGTTCTTTTGTAAAATATGAGATAAATTAATGTTCAACATCTTCTTTTGATATCAACCTAATATTGTCCAAATGATTCTCTTATTCCGTAAACACGATATTATCAGAACGACCCGAATCAGGTGAATTAGGAAGATGAAGCAATTTTACATCGCTGAGCTCCTCAGTTCTTTTGTCAATTAAGCTGTGTTTGGACAGGCAGGTTTAGGGTTAGGGTTAGGGTTGGGAGTTTCTGAGGAGATGCGTTTTTTGGTCAAAAGCTGTTTTCAAATGACGAATTTGATTGCTGTGGAGATTAGAAGTGATTGCTTGATTGTTTTCAAATAGTTCGTATTAGACAATTCCTTGAATGTTCCACTATACAGTCAGCATGATCCTTGTTGGGTGAAGTATACCTCTTGGATGCTGAGCGCCTTTTTTTTCCTCGATTGATCCATCGATGACGGCACTTTATGATGTGATAAAGAATCCACTTCTCATCACTCGTAATAAGTCTTAAAACGGTTCCTGACGGTGTCATATAAGTTATAACTTGCAGCAAGGAATTACATAATCTTTTGGATCTAAGCTCGGCTAGAATACTTAAAATAGTACGGAAGAAATGAGGAGACTTACTTTTACATTAACTCCAGTGAAGGCTATCTGCTACAGGAGTGAAAATTGATAATATGTAAAATAATGAGCGTTTTGTATGATAATTATATTTTTACTTGAAATAGTTCTGTTACAATTTGAACAATGACAGCTTATTGTCATCCTTAATTCATTTAGCTCATCAGCGAACTTGGAAAATATGTACTTGGAAGTGTGTGTTGTGTCAATATATGGAGGACCAGATTGCTTTGAAAATTAAAATTTATACAATGGCTTTTATTTGGGATTGAAAAGCGCCCACTTGGAAAATATGTATCTATGAATAAAGCATTTATGATTTGTATTATTTTACCGATGATCTTTACATCCTGGGAACTGGATGCTTTTTAGAATGACTTCTAGTTTGCTATTTGATCATTTATTTAAATTCTTAAGAGTTTATCAACTACGATCTTTGCGATGAAAATAACATTAACTCAACAGTAAAGATCAAAACGTCCCTTATGAATTAAATAATCTATTGTATGGTAACACTTATGACCAATAATCGTATTAATTGCTGTATTTATATTTATGATGAATATTACAAGACAATAAAATACTATGAAATATTATTACTATTCTAAAAGACCACGAAATGAACATTAAAGAAAGTGAAGACCGGAAAATGTAAATGGACATTAGGAGGGAACAAAAAACAAAATTCGAACTTGACGGTGACAGGTGTGCATTTCATAAATGATACTCCTGCAAGAGACCCGATGAGATTTGCAAAGACACTGGAAAAGGTGTAAATCCAACGAAGCAGTGAAGCAATCATCTCAACCAACCAAGAATAGTAAATGGAATACAGGTGTATTGAGGGTCATTTCTGATCTACAGAGAAAGTCATAAGTTGCCACGAATGGGAGAAAAACAAATAATAATAATAATAATAATGAACTTCTCTGGGATTTCGAGATACAAAAGGGTAGCCTAATCTTGGCCAAACGACCAGACCTTATAATAATCAACAACAAAAAAAAACAATTTGAAGAATTGTGGACTTCGCTGTCCCAGTGGACCACTGAGTAAAATTGAAAGAAAGCAAAACAAAAAAAAAGGATGAATACCTCGTCCCTACTAGAGAATTGAAAAAAATTGAAAGTGATACTTATACTAGTTGTAATTGGTGCTCTTGGTACTGTCACCAAAGGATTGGTACAGAAACTGGAGGACTTAGAAATAACAAGACGAGTGGATATCATCCTAATTTCATTGTTGTTAAAATCGGTCAGAATACTGCAAACAGCCCTGGAGACTTGAGGAGCTTTACTGTCACTCAAACTCTAGTGAAAGACCGTCAGCTAACACTTAAGTGAAAACTCTCAAGGAGCAAAATAATAATAATATGCATCAAGATGGAGGAAGGGGATTCACTATTACTAAGGATTGCGTAGATGCATCAATTCAAGGATTCGCAAAAATAATAAAAAGAGCAAAAAAAAGAAAGACTTATTACAGGAACTAAAATAGCAATGGAATTAAAAGAACAAACAGAAAAACTGCAAAAATGAGAAAACAGAAATTAGAAAGAAAACAACTGCACGAATACTTCAAGCAACAAATAAAGTGGAACCTCACAGGAGATGACTTGGACAGGGCTAAGAAATAGAAACCTTAAAAGAAAAACGAATCTCTTTTATTAGCACCACAAAATATTGTCAGAAAGACAAATCCTAGCGAAGCGAAAACTGTTGATACGCAACAGAATTACAAATGTAGGTTATGTGGACGAAGAGATGAAAAGGTAAATCCCGTAATAAGCGAATACAGCAAACTAGCACAAAAGGGACATATGACCTGGCAAAACTGTGGGTTTGGTTTGGTTTGGCTTTATGACATATCAACCATTGTAGATTATTTAATGCCAAATCCATTTTTATACAAATAAACAGTTCCATTTCAAACAAGCTTCAGATTTACCTAAGCCTCACCGCTAGATTGTTTAGTGTCATATCTAGGACACTCATTGGGGAAGTCTTGCCCTTCTGAAGAGATGCAGTCCATGTATACTGCAGCTCCAACTGATTGGGCCAAGACAGAGTGAGAAAGGCAATCCCCGTGGAATTTTATTTTACTATACTACCAAAGGGTATATGCACACATCAGAATCCGTCCTAGAAAATCAGACGTATAAAATTCTCCGGGATTTTGAAATACATATGATAAAATTTCGAACAGAAAACCGGAGTGAAAATTCATTAACAAGAACATTTTCATCTTGTCGATTTTACCGTTGAAATGAACCACAGAGTTAAAATGAAAGAAAATGAAACAATAGACAAATTCTTGAACTTTATCAGAGGAATAAATAGCTATGGAACATGGGGGTAACGATGATACCAGTTGTTGTTGGATCACTTGGAACGGTCTCCAAATTGTTGGAAAAAAAATAGGAAAGTAGGGAAAGAATCGAGACCATCCACACTATAACATCATAAAGATCGGTAAGAATACTCAGAAAAGTCCTGGAAATCCGAGGGGGCCTGCTGTCACTCGGACTCTCATGAAAGTCCAAAACTATATATATATATATATATATATATATATATATATATATATATATGTGTGTGTGTGTGTGTGTGTGTGTGTGTGTGAACACACAGTGTTGAATATGTAAAAGCCCAGTCATTATATTGCATATATAATCCATTATTATATACCCAATATGTATTATAATTTGTATATATTATTGTAAGTATAGAATAGAATTACATATAAAATATGACCGCGCAGTTCCATATTAAACACTCTCTCTCTCTCTCTCTCTCTATATATATATATATATATATGGGTGTGTGTGAGTGTGTGTGCGTGTATATATATATATATATATATATATATATATATATATATTTGCCCCCGTTTTTAATATCATCTTTTTTGAATATATATATATATATATATATATATATATATATATATATATATATTAAAAAAACATGAAATTAAAAACGGGGGCAAAAAGAATCGATGCAGATTACAGCACAACTTAAATGCTAAATAGTGTGCTAAATTGATTTACGAAAATTGCTGTCCCTTGATCCTCGACGGTGACTACAAAATATAACAAGAGTATAAAGCTAATTCGTTGAACACTGGACAAGGTTGGATATCACCAGTAAATTCTTAATTTATTTACACTGCAGATATTACTAATTAAAACTATTAAATTAAAATAGCTAATAATGCTTCAGATTCTTTTTGCACCTGTCTAACGGGTATGATTTCATTTAAAAAGATTTGGCTTTTCTGTAGTGGGGAAGGGTTTCTTACTTCTTGCTTTTTGGGTTTTTTTTTTTTCTTGTTTTGTTTTGTTTTGTTTTGTTTGTTTGTTTGTTTGTTGTTTTTTGTTGCTGTTTTTTTTGTTTTGTTTTTTTTTGCTTGCGTTTTCTTTGTGGGGGTGCATTTTTATTTTTTGGCTCAGTTAAGGAACAGAAATAATTTTACTGAATTTTGATAAACAGACGAATGAGCAGGAACAGCTCATGAGTATTTCATTCTTTTACTTATATATTTTAAAAAACGTAAAGAAGTCTTGTAAATTTTGCTATGGAATCCGTATTTCAATTTAAATTCATAAATATTCAGATTAAAATAATCCATTACCTTGATTTAAAAAGGTACTGAGTATCAAAGTTTAAGCCCTAATTGAATAAATTGAATAAATTCAGTATCGAATAGGTTGTATTTATTGCGTGATAAATCTAGGATTTTACCATATCAAAGAGTTTCATTACATCATTAATTATCTATTATTGCTATTTCATCACAATAAAAATAATTCCTTATTTATATATGAGATTCAAGACTCTTTTTCTCAGCCACAATCTTGGAAAAAACTACAATTGTATTTATTAACGGTGTTAGGAAAACACTTGCTGTGTTGACTTCACTAATGTCAGTTTTTCTTTTAATAATAGTTATTTCTATGGGAGGAAAAGCAAAGAGAGAGAGAGAGAGAGAGAGAACGAACGAGGGAGATTTATTGTTAGCACCAAAAAGTACTTGGTTGCATTAGTGCGTACACATAGCGGGTGTGTGTATGCGAGAGAGAGAGAGAGAGTGGGGGGGAGGGGAGAGAGAGGGAGAGAGAGAGTGTGTGTACCGTGATGTGATAATCTCCCTGACCGCACGTTTCCACCTCTTCGTGTATCAGTCACACAAAAACTACTTAGCACCACGCCCTGTTTTACAATGACAAGAACAATAATTCTCTCTTTCAGCCCTTCTTACTCTCTATCTCTATCTCTATCTATCAATATCTTTTATTCTCAATTCCCCACTCTTTCTCTTTTTTAACCTGCTCTTCCTTCAACGTCAAGTCCATTACCCCTTCTACCAACCAACAACAATATCTTGTGCTCAAACAAACCACCTCTTCCTTCTCCTCACTTTCTTCTTTTTTTCTTCTTCTTTCTGTCTCTCCATCTCTCCTTTGGCAGCTTGGATGTGAAATCAGCCGTCAGTGTGAGCAGAGGGCCCTCCCGTCTGTCAGTCCACCCGCACGTCTGTGTGTCCAGCAAAAACCCGGCTGTTTGTCCGTTTGCATCGGCAAGTGCTAAGCTAGTCGCCGCTTCAAGGAAAACGGATTGCTCCGTCAGCTCCCGGAACGCGTCCACGGTCCACTTGACGGGTAAAGGCTCATCTGCACACACTAGGACATCCGGACGGAGATTACAAGCCAATTATTTTGTTTCTCTATTTCAACAAGAAAAAAAAAAAAAAAAAACAACACATCGAATCAAGCCTTCGTTCAGTGTTAAGATTTGATAGGAGATAAACTCATCAGTAAGCCGATATGACACTCAGGAAAATCACAATAAACTTACATTAAAAAAAAAAGATAGAATTAAAGAGTTGATTTAAAATATTTTGAGGTTATTGATAATAAAAATAAGCACAGAACTCTTTTCGAACGGAACACTTCAAAGACCCAACCGTTCATATTCATTCTTAAATTAACTGAGTCCAAAACGGATAATTTAAAAGTGTCTGAATTTTATATAAATCAAAATTTGAAAAAAAAAAAAAAAACTGGATTATTATTTATTGAAGAAAAGGATTTCTTTCTACTTTTTATATTTTTATTTTGCTTCTTAGAATACACAAAAACTCACGCATACATGGAATTCAATTAACACTGTTATGCACCTATTCATATAAATATATGTATTCATGTGTATGCAAATTCGCAGAGATCACCTTTGTAAACACATTCTTAGTTTATTCACGGGCCTTTGCGCGTGCGCACAGCGACAAATCTCTCACAACACATGTGAAACGTTTCAGTTAACACTGTTTAATATAGTGTAACAGATTTGCTTATACCTGAACATACATACATACATACATACATACAGATAGATAAATAGATAGATGGATAGATAGATAGACTTACGGCCATCAGCGCGTGTAAATTGCCGTCCAACCACACAAATAGAAAGAGGAATCTGAATTCGTCAAAGTGAATAAAAAAAGTCCCGCTCCAGATATGAGGTGGGAAAAAATCGACTAAAAACGTGTAACAGAAATAAAACATTTAATGGGAAAAAGGACATAAATATTAAATGATTTCACTACAAATGACATAAAAAAAATCATGTTGTATTTAAAAGAGTTGAGAGTCAGAAGAACGAAAAATAGCAAATTTCTTCGATCATCAGCTAGACTTTGTTAAATACTAGAGAAAAAATATATCCATATCTATATCTACCTATATCTACACACACACACACACACACACACATATATATATATATATATATATATATATATATATATATACGCAATGGAGTCTACAAATACCAGTCTACACATTCAATTTGAAACGAAATAAGAGAAAAATTGGAAAACTAAAGTAGATCAGAAAAAAAAACAAACATCAAAACTGAAAGGGACTGTACGTAACTCTTCCATACAAGGGTTTCATACTGGTTATTACGGGTATCTTCAACCATACAAGATTTTCTACACAATTTTTTGACCGTATGTATACCTCGATTTATATTTTTGTGTTTTGTTTTGAGTTTATTTTCTTCTAACAACTTAAATGATTAAATGATATTTTTTGTCTGATGATCGGAGATGCAGTTTTGTTATTGTTCATTTTTCTCATTTTATTTCTTTTTTTTTTTTTACAGTTTTATTCTCAATATTTCAGCCGGTGCATTTTCCGGGCGTTTTCATTCTTTGAACTTCGGAAACAAAACAATTACGTTATGAATTATAACAAGTGTCCTTAACATTGCATGATTTTTTTTTTTTTTTTAGTTTTTTGAATGGTAAACTCAACTGCCTTCAATATTTTCTATAGTTTTTGAATAAGACTTGGTATTATTCTAGAAATTATTTGGATCAGTATCTTTTTTTTTTTCTTTTTGCATTGAATACAACATTTTGGCCGGATATTTCTCCAAATTTCTTTAGCTTCATTCTGTGTCCAGAGTTTCTTATGAGTGCATATTACTTTGATTTTAATACATTCAGAAAGTAAATTTCTTAAGTTTTTTTAAAAACCAAGGCACAACTAAAACCAAACAAGAAACCCACATGGAGAAAATGTGCTTGCAAATCTGTTAATTATGCTAATTCCACATAATTCCTTATTCTGTAATTTTTTTCGTTTTTGTTAAAATTGAAGGCATTCATCACTTCCGATTAAATCAGATTCGAATTATATGCTACATAATTTTAAAATAAAAGGTGATATATATTTTCGTCAAAAATAGTACTGCATCTCACAGATGTTTGAAATCGATTTATTTAAGATGATAACTCGCTCTTAAACTAATATGAAAGTATATTTCTATGAATTCGATCCTCAGGTTATTCTTAAGTTTAAAATCAATACATATTTAATCCTTTATAAATATTAACTTACATATATTTATTCTTTATGCGTATACTTGAATAGACAAACAGACCAACCGATATAGATGGTAGTTTAATGTTTACCTCCAATACGATTTTATCTTTTCGTACAAAACACTCGACGACTCACACATAAAGGCTGGTATATACAAAAATATACATATGCACGCGAAAACACAGACGCAAAAACACACACAGAGCGATGTACACACATATGTACGCAAGAGGAAACGCACAAATAAATATACACGCACTTATACATTGAGATAAAGAGGGGCAGCAAACAAACATCAGACTGAGAATAACATATGTGTGTGTGTGTGTGTGTGTGTGTGTGTGTGTGTGTGTGTGTGTGTGTGTGTGTGTGTGTGTGTGTGTGTGTGTGTGAAGAGACAAGAAGAGTGACGTCTTTGCAACTTTATGAAGGAAATTTGAATCTTTGATGAAAACATTGTTTGTGAATGTCTTAATCCAAGTTAATATGTGTGTGTGCATGTGTATATGTGTAAGAGTCTGAGACAAAGCGTGTGTGTGTATCTGTGTGGGTGTGTATGGACGAAATATTTCATGTATATATATATATATATATATATATATGTGTGTGTGTGTGTGTGTATGTAAGTGTGTGTGTATCTGTGTGAATGTCTGTGATAAATACTTCAGGCTGTTTTTATAAACTTACTCTTAAACATTAATATATGTACGTTTAGATTGCAATACAATATGTAAATATCTTTATATATCTCTGTATACGTGGACTTATTTCATGCAACTTTTAGCCCATATCCAATGACGCATATTTATTTACTCATCCCATATATACTTATGTCTATATATATATATATATATATATATATATATATATATATATATACCCACCTGTTGGCACGCACAAAGCACAACCACCCATAATGAAAGAAGTCAATTCTTGCTCTATTCGTCAATCTTTCATTTCTGCGAAGAGACACATTCAAATGTGATGTTTTTTCGCAGTTCATGATGAATAAGGATAATCAATGACTATTCGCAGTCATAAATATTAT
>OY757918.1:109084044-109086544 GCA_963585895.1 Sepioteuthis lessoniana
CAAAGGAAACATGTACAAAACTTCATGTAGCGCAATGTATGCACTAGCTCTCTGACTCTTTACTTGAATGCATTATATATATATATATATATATATATATATATATATATATATAATATATATATATAATGCATATATATATATATATGCATTGTCATTCACAGACTGGCGGTTTCATTGCATCACAACTCTTCAGTGTAGCTAGACACGCAGAACACTCAGATATATATACTAACAGACATACAGACAGACGCACACACACACACACACACACACACACACACACACGTATATATATATATATATATATATATATATATATATATATATAACGTGTGTGTTTGTGTGTGTGTGTGTGCGAGAGAGAGAGAGAGGGGTGAGAGAGAGAGTGATAAAGGAAGATAGAATTGGAGATGATATCACACAATTTTGAGTACCTGAGTCGTCTGTTAAATTACCCCACGTAGATATATCTACATACATGAACATATACAATTACATGAGTACTATTAAGTGTTTAGCGAACATAATGCCATGGATATATGCTGTTAAATATGCATAAACATATACACTTACACACACGTATCCACGCGCGAGGGCACACACACACACACACACATATATATATATATATATATATATATATATATATATATATATATATATATATATATATATAAGCAAATATGAGTATAAATGCTTTTATTTTTTATTCATTGTGAGCCTTGGGGCCATCCGTCTACTCTTCTGTAATATTATTTGCCAATATTTTATTGCAACTGAAGTAAACGGAAGGAAAACTGTTTTCTTCAGTGTTCACTTGATTTTATTTTAAATAGTTGATGGATTCGAGTCAGACTGCTGTACAGTGTACTATTATTGATGTAATTACACAACTGAGTACTTCAATGCTTATGTATGGGTGTGTATGTGTGTGAGAGAGAGAGACAGAGAGAGATTGAGAGAAAGAGTTTGTGTTTGACAGTGAGTCCGATTACGATTCTCTCTGTATGTGTATGTGAATGTGTCCGTGTTTGTGGGGGCACTTGTGTCTGTGAGTGTGTTTTCTTATTCTCTCTCTATGTGTCTGTGTGTATGTGTGTCTATCAGTGTATGTTTGATTCTCTCTTTCTCTCTATGTGTATGTGAGACAGACAGACAGACAGACAGACAGAAAGAAAGAGTGCATGTTTGTCTGTGAGTGTGTTTTCGATACTCTGTGTGTATGTGTTTGTGCGTGTGTGTTTGTGTGTGTGTGTGTGTGTGTGTGTGTGTGTAAGTGTATGTATGTGTGTGTGGGTGCATGCGTGTGCGTGTATGTGTACATGTTGGTGAGTATGTGTGTGTCTATGAGTGTGATTTAGATTCTCTATGTGTATGTGTGCCTATGAGTGTATGTTTGATTCTGCGTATGTGTGTGTGTGTGTGTGTGTGTGTGTGTGTGTGTGTGTGTGTGTGTGTGTGTGTGCGTGTGTGTGCGTTGACTGTGAAATATAAATTCCAATAACTTAAAATGGCATATGTGTACGTGTGTGCGCATACAAATATATTCAATAAAATTCTATATAAATATGTATAAGGTAAGTATTAGTAACACTTACCCACCACAATAATATACATATATACATATATATATATACATATATATACATATATATATATATATAAACATACATATATATATATGTATATATATAAACATACATACATATATATATATATATATATATATATATATATATAAACGTGCATATAAACATCTATTATGCATATATATATATATATATATATATATATATATTTATATATATATATATATATAAACACATATCCCACACAAATAATATATATATATATATATATATATATATATATATATATATATATATATATCCGTGGCAATATATTTGGCCGTTGATACATTAGAAATGCCCGTTCGCAATTTCTTTCTAGAAATTAGATGACAGACATTTTATAAGTTCACTTATACTACCGTATTTTTAACTTGTGTTTCATTGGATTTTTCAAAGAGCTGATCTGCATTTTCGGTTTCCAAATAAAGGTTTTATCTCTTTTTTGAATTAAGAACAGTATCCACTATCTATCTATCTATCTATCTATCTATCTATCTATCTATCTATCTATCTATCTATCTCTCTCTCTCTCTATATATATATATATATATATATATATATATATGTATATATCACCTGGTGTACTTTGATTTGTCAATGTTAGCAAAGTATTCTCACAAACCAATCTTAATTCAGAGAGTATCATCCATATTGGGTACCATTATTATGATACAATACAAATTAAAAAATGTGATGAAGCATTTTCTAATAAAAGATGTCTAATAAATTGATGATTGAAAACTTAATCTCACAAACAATTCTTTATTTAATTCTTCATTATGTTTGTTTAATTTCAGACTCATCAATTAGAGTAAATTTTCTGGTTTAATGACAGGCACATATTAAACTTACACATATATATGAAT
>OY757918.1:109088639-109096139 GCA_963585895.1 Sepioteuthis lessoniana
GCACTGATATCTACAAACGTACATATCTACATACATGGGATGTCGATCTATCCATTCTTACTTGACGTAAAATGGAATGGTTACTGCCTCGTGTTATAAGTTTTTTTGCTATATATCTATATATACATATATATGTTTGTTTGTTTGTGTGTGTGTGTGTGTGTGTGTGTGTGTGTGTGTGTGTGTGTGTGTGTGTGTGTTTAGTCGGCAGTCTTTCATTTTAGCATGTTTAATCAAATAATAAAGACACATTTTTTCTATATAATCTTATTAAGATCCTTTCAAGTTTCCGGATAAGTGACTTGGTTTCAGGTTGGAATTGGTAGATGAATTTACTGAAATTGTCCCGAGCGCTTTTGGACCTTTCATAGGTCACTATCAGAGGTGGCTTGCATGTATAAAGATTGTTTTATAAAGTTTTTAAAGTGATTTTTAGGTTTTTTATAACATTACAAAATTATGGTTGGTCATAGTTATCTTTCGATGGCTACCGGAGAAATAGATCCACAACGTCCCAAATTTTGACTATCCGTCGAATTCTTAAAGGTGTACGCTCAAAAAACCTACAGGCAACAATATTATTTGTCGACTTTATTAAGGCCTTTAGCTCCATTCACTGAGGAAAGATGGAGCAAATTCTACTCACCTAAGGCCTACCCAAAGAAACCGTCACAGCCATAATGATGCTACATACAAACACCAAAGTAAAAGTCCGTTCTCTGGATGGAGAAACAGACTACATCGACAGAGGTGGACTGCAAGGAGGTAAATTAGCCCCATACCTCTTTATCATCTGTCTAGACTACGTGCTTAGAACACCTATCAATAAAATCAAAGAAAACGGTTTCAAGCTAACAAAGGAAAGAAGCAGAAGCTACCCTGCAAAAACAATTACCGACGCCGACTACGCCGATGATATAGCGCTTCTGGCAAATGCACCAGCACAAACCGAAACCCTGCTACACAGTCTGGAACAAAGCACTGCAGGCATCGGCCTCCATGTCAATGTACACAAGACGGAATATATGTGCTTTAATCAAACGGACGACATCTCCACACTAAACGGTAGCTCTCTGAAATTAGTTGACAAGTTCACCTCCCTCAGAAGCAGTGTTTCATCAACTGAGACAGACATCGACACGCAACTAGCAAAGGCAGGGACAAATATCGATAGCCAATCGGTCATATAGAAGTCATACCTGGCCGATAAAATGAAGCGCAGTTTCTTCCAAGCAGCGGTCGTTTTGATACTGCTGTAAGGATGCATTACATGGATGCTAACTAAAAGGATTGAGAAAAAACTTGACGGCAACTACACAAGAATGCTGCGAGCAATATTGAACAAGTCTTGGAGGCAGCACCCAACAAAGCAGAAGCTGTACGACCACCAACCACCCATCACGAAAACTATCAAAATTAGACGAACCATACATGCAGGACACTGCTGGATAAGTAAGAACGAGCTCATAAGTGATGTAGTCCAGTGGACCTCATCCCATTGACGTGCATAGGAAGGACGACCAGCTCGAAACTACATACAGCAGCTCTGTGCTAACACGGGATGTAGCCCTGAGAACCTGCCGGAAGCAATGGACGATAGGAAAGGGTGAGGAGAGAGGATCAGGGATATCCGTGCTGATAGCTCGACATGATAATGATGATGACAAAATAACGTAAATGCAGAGTTGGATAAAACTGAGATGCTCGTGAATTTAAAAACAGAACACCATCGACGGACATAGAATATTATCAAGAAATATGGAATATTAGGAAAAAAAAAATTTTAAAACGCATTTTAAAACATTGCCGCTATTTTCAAAATGAATTCTATTGATTTTGAGTTTGGGTGTTTTTATATGTAGGGCTTCTGGGATTTGTAGTCGTCGCTTATTAATTTCGTGTGCTATCATAGTGGTGTTTTCAACTAGAGTTTTTCGAAAAATGAATTTGGAAATAGAATGCGTTTTTAGATGTAAGGCTATGGAGCTAGAGTCATTAAGGTGCATCGTTAGCCGCCTTGAAAGAGTTGTAGTGATAAGACCAACATATTCTTTTCTTTGGAGACACAGTCTCCCAAGGGAAAGTTGAATCTATATTCGACGTTTGTCCTATCAAGAAGTTCATTGGACGGAAAAAAGTTATAGGAAATAATTAGGTTGGAGGTTTTAAATCATAAAAAAAAACCCACTTTCTTCCGGAGGTAAACTGCTATCTTCCTTTCGAACTTCCTTAATGTAATGAACTTAAAAGTTTAAAACAAACCCTTATTAATAATGGGTTTCCCAACTACATTGTTGATACAGAAATTAAACATTTCATTCATAAAACTGAACAACATAACATAGACAATACCCTAAACTATAAACAATCCATAAACCTATACTACAAAAACCAATTTCATAGTATTTATAAGAGAGATTAACATATACTAAAAATCCTTATTCAAAAAATGTTCTCCTTATCGATCCTACCAAAAATGTAAGGCTTATTATTTACTACAACAAATTTAAAACATCCAACCTAATTATTTTCAATAACTCTTCCTCCTTCACTGAACTTCTTGATAAGACATCCGTCGTATACATGTTCAAATGTTCCTTGGGAGACTGTGGCTCCAAAGAAAATAAAATGTATTTTGGTATTACCACTGCAACTCTTTCAAAGCGGCTTTCGATGGTCCTATGAAAGGTCTGAAAGCGCTCGGGACAATTTTGGTAAATTCATCCACCAATTCCAGCCTGAAACCAAGACACTTATCAGGAAACTTGAAAGAATCTTAATAAAGTTTTATAGACAAAATGCGTCCTTATCATCTAATCAAATATATATATATAAATATTGTCATCCACAGACACACTGTTTCGTTCTATCAGTGTGGCTTGACACGTAAGACACTCGAAGCCGAGATCGAAACCAGTCCACCTTTACGTTAGACTATGTCTCAGACCGATCGGCCAACAAGCGTACCACGTTGGCTAAGGGAATTTTTAAGGTATTTATGCAGCAGCAACAGCAGCAGCCGCAGCAGCGGCGTCCGTTTGTTTACATTTTTATACCCTATCGGCTACCAGAGTGCTCAGTTCTTTCGAAGAGCTTTGCATTATGAGAGCGGCGGCCGAAAATTCTTTCGCCATAGTGCTCAACCCCCATGGGGGAGCGTATATATTGTCATCCATAGACAGACTGTTTCGTTCTATCAGAACTCTTCAGTGTGGCTAGACACGTAGGACACTCAAAGCCCGGATGGAAACCCATCCAACTTCTCTGGTAGCCGATAGGGTATAAAAATGTAAACAAACGGCTGCTGCTGCTATTGCTAAATAGATACCTTAAAAATTCACTTAGCCAACGTGGTCCGCTTGGTGGCCGAGAGGTCTGAAGCTTAGTCTAACGTAAAGTTGGACGGGTTTCGATCCCGGCTTCGAGCGTCCTGCGTGTCTAACCACACTAAAGAGTTCTGATAGAACGAAACAGTCTGTCTGTGGATGACAATATAAATATATATGTGTGTGTGTGTTTCATTTTGTTATTACGATTTCCAAAGAGTCTTCCTATTATTCTTTTATTGTAAATCATCTCTGCTTAACCAAACTGCCAACTGTTGAATATTAACTTCCATGACCTGCGTTTAATAAAAGCGTATTTCCTTTGACACATTAACATATAGAAAGATAGCAATTAATGTTCGTGTAGCAGTATCGTCTATGGTTCATCCAATGTTATTTGTTAAGCGACTGTAATCCCTCGTTGTGCTTCTTGTGGAGAAAAAATTAGCTCCTGGTCAGCCAGAAACAGAAAATAAAAATCCCAAACGCATCCAAAAATACTGTTTTTGTTTCTTTATTCACTTCTTGAGTTTATCTTGGTGGATCGGTCCAATCCAACAGCCAAGTTTAACGGCCAACTCAATAGCCTCTGCTCCGGGTCACCACTCATCTTCTCTATTTCTGATTTCTCCCTTGAATATACGAAGTTCTTAATTCTGGAAAAGAAAACAGCTCCTCTAGCGTGAACCACCCAGAACAAAATGGCTGAAGAAAATGATATTCTCGTTAACAAACCTCTGACCGTACTAGCGCCTAAGATTTCCGTTTATTACAAACATTAAAAAAATGAACCTTTCAACCCAATCAAGAAATCCTTTTCTTCCTTTTTTATTATCGATTAAAATCTGCTGACTTCCCAAATTTCTTTAGCGATCCTACAACCTACATCTTTAGCGATGTACAGCATACATAAACAGAACGCCTATGTCTATATACATCAGCCACATATATATACTCGCACCTACATCCATATACATGCATATACAATACGCCCATACACAGTCATAGTCATATAAACGCACTCGCACCTCGAAGTTTATTGCTCTTAAATATGAGCGCCTCGAGGCAGAAGAGTTTCTGGGGTAAAGTTCAATCCTTGTTAAGAGCCAATAGTTAGATTGTAAATTTCATGCCAAATTTCATCACAATCAACATATTTGGCCATATTAACCATATGCTTCATTTGATAACATCCAGCATAAACATTATGAATATTTGCTACATGAACTGTGAGTTCTATTAATACAAGTAAAATAGCTTTTATTCAACTAGGTATGAATTCTAGAAAAATGTTTCTCTAAGCTCTAACTGTAGGATATATATATATTGCGAGGGAAGTAATGGTTGCCACTAGCGTAAAGCAAGGTTCTTCAAATGAATTGAGCTCTCGGTAGCCGTTAAGTGGATATATGTAAACGAAAACAAATGTGATACATGAGCGTTTAAATTTCCTTCGCTTGCGCTGGTTTCCTCGTGGCTGAGTGGTAGAATCTTGGCTTGGCGTTATAGTCAACTAGGTTTCGATACCAGCTTCAGGAATCTAGCCTGCCTAGCCACACTGATGCATTCTGATAGAACGAAATGGTCTGTCTGTGGATGACAATATATATATATATATTAACATTTCTTAGTTCATATTTACCTATTGTAAACATTTCACAAAACAAATATCAGCTTTAATCTTTCTATTCAATCTGTCTTTGGATATATAAACTATAAAGCCAAATTATTTTAAATAAGGAGTTTTGTAACTTTTTAGCCCCAATCTAATCAAATAAGGAAACAAATCTGTTTGATATAATTGTATATTTCAGCGATTAGATATGCACCCCCATAACATCGCAAAATCTTTACCGAAAATGTTATCCCCTCTCTTGGGCACAATTAGCAATTCGCACATCAAGAACTCCGGTAATTTACTCAGCAAAATCAATAATTTAAACATGGAAAACAAATCTCTCGCTAGTCTCAACATAAAATCATTTTTCATCAATATTCTTGTTAAAAAATGTATTAAACATTTAGAAATTCACTTCAAGAAAACAAACATTGCATTTACTTTCAACGTCATCAAGTCGTGCTGCCTTCTCTCTCTCTCTCTCTCTCTCTCTCTCTCTCTCTCTCTCTCTTTCTTCATTCGTCCCTAGTGTCTATCACTCCTGGTAGGTCCTCCAGACTAATATCTTGTGTCCGCACAGAGCTGTTGCATGTAAGTTCTTGTTGATTGGCCAACCCTGGCACATCCATGTGCTGGGGCTCCATTGGAGAACGTCACTTAGGAGCTTCTCCTTGCTTCTCCAGCTGTGTCCAGCATGTTTTATTCGTTTTATTTGGATGGTTTCAGAGATAGGAGGTAAGTGGCCCTACGGCTGTTGTTTTGTGGGATGTTGTGTCCTAGATTTGTTCAATATTGCTCGTAACAATCTTGTGCAGTTGCTCTCTAGCGTTTTCTCTATCCGCTTTACCTATTCGCAAAATAATTAAAATTTGCTCATTATGCACAAAACATTACTTTTTTAACATGATGGTATTTTTTATGGATTAAATATTGTTTACTCGTTGGTTTGGCTCTTAATGAGGACCTTTCATGCCTTTTACTTGAATTCCTAGAGTCTGGTCCCTTTAGATTTGTTATATCCTAAGCTTCCATTTCAGTTATATAGATGATATATTACTGATATATCTACGAAATAATGGCTTAACAAAAATTACAGCAAGATTAAACAATATTGAATCTACCATGGATTTTACTAACATGGATTTTAATAACAACACTCCACCTTTCTTAGACATTTTTCTAATAAATACACTGGTTTACAAAAATAAATTTTTGGTCTGAGGCAAGAATGTGGATAGGTGTTTTTTGTTAATTTGGGTGTGCTGAAATCAAATTTATAAATAGTTTTGCTCTATCACCTCTAGTTATCTGGCTTTTAAATAGTCTCATTTTAGTATAAACGGAGAATATATGTGCATATTTCAAGAGTTGCAGCAGCTTATAATTGACAAAACAGGATAGATAAAGAACACTGATTGAATAAATATACTTGGATGACACAATTACCCAATTCATAGTACCACAGACAGTAAAAATTGTGTTTTCTTAGAAGATCTGGTGTATTTTGCCTCCGGGATGTCACGCAAGAGCATCCAGCAGAAGTCTCCCATCATGCCGGGGTTCCATTTGCCTTGATAGATGCTCTTGGTGGAATCTTTCTCCATGCTCATCACTCACTGCTCCAGTGTTTGGCGGGAAGATGTTGAGGTAGGAATGGAGAAAATGAAACTTGAGTGACATTCGGCACCCCATATCCTCGTAAGACTTTAGCATCTTCTCAATACAGGCTTGGTAATCTGGTACGCGTGTGTTACGAAGGAAGCCACTACAGACTGACTTGAATGCTTCCTATGCTTTCAGTTCCTTTAAGTTAAGAAGCTCCCCAAAATCAGTATCCTTCAGCATTTCTCGGATCTGAGGTCCGACAAAGATGCCCTCTTTGAGCTTATCAGCACTAAGACCTGGGAACACAGTAGACAAGTGTTGGAAGGCAGCACCATTTTTGTGCAACGCCTTTACGAAATTCTTCATCAAACCAAGCTTGATGTGAAGAGGAGGAAGAAGCACCTTATTCATAACCACCAGAGAATTCTCCTTGAGGTTGTGTTCGCCAGGAAAAAAAGTGCTTCTAGACCCCCAGTCTTTCTTGCTTGTAATGCTGGCATACAGCTTGACTATCCCAGAGACAGAGAAAACAACAGTACTTTGTGAAGCCCGTTTGCATACACATAAGAAGACCAATGAACTTATTTGTTCCGATTCCTGAAACTGGTGATCCTTACATCTTCCTGGTCTAGGTTCCACTGTTTAAGCCGAGAAGCCAAGAGCTCTGACTGCTGTTTCGACAGATACAAATCACGAGCAAGATCATTCAGGACTTCTTGCGTGGTCCAGTGTGGCTCATTGCCACTTGTTCCTGAATATGTAGACTCAATATCTTCCAAAGATATTGACTCGGCAGAATCCTTGAAGGCATTTCTTCATCTGATGAGGAAAGAATATCCTTATTTACTGGAGGTGTGGGTACAGGCAGATCATCTGAATGGGGAACGGGTCTCATAGCAGATCGAAGGTTGGGATATTTGATCTTTTTCCTAGAAGATGCATTGAAACCAG
>OY757918.1:109101139-109281139 GCA_963585895.1 Sepioteuthis lessoniana
CCTCATGATTTAATCTCGTTAACCTATTAATTGATTTATAATCAATCTGATCAACTTACTAAACCTTGCAATCACCCACAAACCCACACGCTCACATACACACGCACACACACGCATACTACGATACCAGATATCACATAAAGGTTAGTTGAAATCGCTTGGATATCAAAGAATAATCTCCATTCAATAAATCGAATACCTCCGCCATCGATTGATTTTAGTCGATTATCTTATTGTGTGCAGACCCTTTCTAAAACTATTATTAAATCTTTAAAAAATAAATTCTCCTCATAAAATCTTTTCTTCTGTCGATGACCAAAAGTCAAAACTTGGTGAGAACACTTAAAAAGTAAATAACAAAAGAGATATTCCTGCTTATCTTATCTCAATTTCTTTATATATATATATATATATATATATATATATATATATATATATATATATATATATATATATGTTATTAAAAGACGGCTGAAATTGTATATTAATCTTTTGTTAGTTTCTGTGTTTGTTTCATGGTCAAATTTTTCAAACTTTTTTTCGCTCCTTAGTCAAACTCTATTTACAATACGACAATGTAAAACCAAATTAGAACATAAACTTAGATTTCTAAGGCCGTTTTTGACATCTGTGTTCCTCTGAATGGTGTTCAGTGACAGATAGTGGTAGAGGAAATTTGCATTAAAGAAGATCAAAGGTAACACTGCTGATATGACGTCCAATTTCTCGATTTAGAATGTCATATTGTTAGCGAAACACACACAGACACAAACACACACACACACACACACACATACACACACACACACATGCACGTGTGCATGTTTAGATCGGTCACATGGAAATCAGACCTGACCGATAAAATGAAACGCAGTTTCTTCCAAGCAGCGGTCGTGTCGATACTGCTGTATGGCTGCACCACTTGGACGCAAACAAAACGGCTCGAAAAGAAGCTAGACGGTAACTACACAAGGATGTTCGAGCAAAATTAAACAAGTCCTGGCGGCAACACCCCACAAAGCACCAACTATACGGCCACCAACCTCCCATCACGAAAACTATCCAAGTTAGACGAACCAGGCACGCGGGATACTGCTGGAGGAGCGGAGACGAGCTCAAAAGTAATGTACTCCAATGGACCCCCACTTATGGCCGAGCAAAAGCAGGACGATCAGCTCGAACATACATACAGCAGCTACGTGAAGATACGGGATGTAGTCCGGAAGCCCTGCCGGAGGCGATGAACGATAGGGAAAAGTGGCAAGAGAGGGTCAGGGATATCCGTGCGGGCGGCACGACATGATGATGATGATGATGATGATGGCTGCAAAATTGTCCGTATTATCCAATAAGTGTCTATTCATGGAACAAGGCTTAAATATATACACATATGTTTTCATCCAAATCCTCCACATTTTCTGGATGCAACACAATGAGCTGAATTTAACAGATTCAAATTCAGGGTTTTCCTTCTCGTAGATCGATTGCCATACCAAGATTAAAGAGCACAGTCTGGCCTACTATTTACCCAATGCTGGACGGAGAAGAGTTGTATTCATACTTTTCCCAAGAGTATTAGTACTATATAAAATGCAGCCCCGTCGACGATTTCAACTCGGGTCATCAGGTCCATTCCTATGATGATTACCATTACACAACAAATGCCTCTTTCGTATTGGTACATAAGTTAATTGTTTGTACATAAATGTTTAAGGATATATTTGTACACAGAGAAATAGTAGTTTTTTCCAAAAGTTAAATTATGGAAGGAAACAGGTACTATCTTTAGTCAATCTTCTAACTGCGGATAAACTGTCTTCTTTATTTAGCTAGATGGGTTTTTTTTTCAGATGTTATATTTGAGATGAATGTTTTAGCATTCTGGAAAGTTTTAGTCTTGCTTTTAAAAGAGTCTCAGAGCCGTTGGCATTCCTTGTAACATTTTAGAAGAGAACGAACTGTAACAATATCTGATTATTCTGCAACAAATTGGTCGGAGATTATTTTTTGTTAATTATGGCCATCTTATTTAGTTTTCTATCTCATTAAAATGTCACGTGTGCAAGATTTATGCTTTAGAAATAATTCCTTGGGGAATTTGAATTGGTTTTATTTTTGTTGTGAAAAAACATATCGCAATTGACACGGCAACCTCAACTAGAAACTAAAATAGTTCTATATTTAGTGGGGAAAATGTAGTTATTTAAATTATGTGGTGCGAAACAACCTTTAAAAATTTATACCACGAATCAATTACATCTATTTTAACAAAATAAACACCAACAAAAATGCGAAGATGTTGCCAACGATCCATTTTTGGCATTAATTCGATCTCAAACGAAAAAAAAAAACTTGAATCACGAAAGTTGTTTCATGAGTTTGATTTGTAAGTGAGTGACAGAAAATATTCACATGCGAACATTTTTAGCCTACAGTAGTGTAAAAAACACAATGTGTAAATTTTTAAAGTAGTTCTGTTTGCTTTCAACACACTTATTCTAATGTGTTGTCCGTTGCTCGAAGCAAATCTGAAACTTCTCTTTTATTCAATATGAACCTGTGACGTCATATGTCATTTGATTTCATCCATGCTCTTAAATTTTACTCTTGAGATGGATTTTTAGTTTAATAGATAAGGAAAAGTCCGATTGAGATATTTCTGCTGAGTAAGAGACAGTCTTATATATGCATAATCCTGAGTTTTGCTAAAAATGATCAATCAATCAAAATGTATTGCGAACAGACATAGGTCCGTCTGGACTTTTTCAGATGTCTAGAAATCTTTATGTCATATGAGTTGCTCACACCTTCCATAAAATCTGTTTTGATTTTTAAACAATATATTTTTATACCTCGATTTTTTATCACAACTCACACAAATTGTGTTGTGACAAAATGAATATATATATACAATATATCAATGTAAACAATTAGAAAAACTGAATCAAAATAAATGTTTATATCACATAATTGCATTTTTCTTTTCTTGCAAGGTTCCATTTTATGATTCGTATGCCTATATATCATTTTAAAGCTTTGTTTCTCCTCTTACGTGTACTCTTAAAATTTCCCATTACACTTACTTTTTTTTTCTTTTTTTGTAGTGTATCGAAACTAAGTTGAACTTTTTACCATGTTCTCTTGCACTGTCGAAAACCAGCGGCAAAATCAAGTATTTGTAATTATTTTATAACAGCGATTGGTTCCAAAAGTTTGTTTTTGCGAATCTAGAACTCCGAGACAGTTCCCATCATCGAGTTACATCATCAAATGAAATAAAAGGTAGGTTTGTCTAGAAGCAAATCCTCGAGTATGAAATAGCTGTGAGTAGCCCATCCATCAACACGGTAGCATCTAATACAAATCAGCAAATGAAATAAAATACACTAGTTGTTACCTCATTAATTGACTGATTGGTTCTTACAACAAATTGTTGGCTAACAAATTAGTCTCACGAGTCTCAACAAATATGTTTTCATCTTTCAAACGCCCCGTTTTCCATTTGGTGGCCAAACTAAGTTAAGCGTGTACTTCTTTTTTATATAAGGAAAACTTGTATGATGGTTGATCTCAAGTCTCCTGGCTAAAATTGTTATATTAATTAATCTGGCAGCTGAAGTTTCTCCGGCCATTTTAGTCTTTTCTGAATTTTTTGAAAGAAGTATTGTTGTTAGTTCACCAATTATTAAATGAATTCATATTTTCAACTCTTGCAATTTTCGCAAATTCTCCGAAATGTTCCTGGATGAGGCCACTATTGTTCGACGTATCTTATTGAAGTATTGTCATTATTCAATTAATTGAACAAATATAATCATCTTTATTGTTGCAATCACAAATGTTTCGAAGAGAATAATTTTTTATATGCGATATCCATGAGGACCAATTTCTGGGTGATATTTCAACGTGAATCATTTTCTTTGTGCTATTTCCAAAAGAACTATTTTCCAAGTGCCATTTCTTAGAGAACCATTTTCCGTGTACGATTTCAAAGAGAACCATTTTTCCATTAGCAATTTCCATTGGAATCATTTTCTATGTGCAATTTCCAAGAGAACAATCCTCTAAAGCAATATTATTGGAATTTATTTTCTGTCTGCTAATTAAAATTAATCAAAATATTCTGCTAAAGTTTTTTTTTTAATCTATAAAACTGATAGAACGGATAACTCCAGTTGTTTCAACGATGACGTCTGGTGCTCTCACAAACCTGCCTGACAGAGATATAGACTAGGCCAGTTAACCATTCTCAGCGTCGTGTTTAAGAATTCTGATGAACATTTCTATTTTATCCTTTCTTGTTATTCTCTTCATTAAAGACACACTTATTAGAGAAAGTCCAAAATTCGAAACCAGATGTAACTTTCCATCTTCTCTGAATTTTAAAATAAATACCTGCAAGGAATAAATGAAAAAAATAAAAATTGTGTTAAAGATTTTGGGCGGATTTGTGTGGAAAGAGTAATTGCTTTCAGGGTTAAAGAGCGACAAAACTTTCCCTTCAACGCCAGAATAATGCGAGGTTTAAATCAAGTGGCCATGGACGTTTCGGAGCCAGATTCACTCAATCAACGGACCTGATGACAGATTACAGTTTATTCATATCATTAACAAACACTTGTCTCTACATGGTCTTTGCTTTCCTTCTTTTTATCTATAATTTCCTTTTCTTTTTCTAGAGTCTTTTTATCTGTTTTTTTTTTATTTCGCTTTGTATTTTTTTGCTTTCCTTTTCTCTATTTTTTTTTTCTTCCACTTTCTTTCATTATTCACGCTTAATACCACTAGTATTTCTTTGCTTTCCGTTCCATAATATCGTGTTATTCAACCTCCGTTCCATTTTTTTCTTTATTTATTAAAATCATTAGTTCCTTTTTTTTTTTCGTTTTTAGGTTGTACGCTATTTAATTTTTCTACCTTATATATTCAACTTTTTCTCTTTCATTTCTTTTTATTTATCTATCTATGATTATATATATATATATATATATATATATATATATTTGTGGATACCTATTTACATTTATTTTTCCTGTCGATGAATGCAATAAATACTTTTATACTCGCGTACAGACACACACAAATATACACATATGTATACCCACATATATCAAATGCCATCTCTCTCTCTCTATATATATATATATAGTGTGTGTATGTGTGTAAACCCTTCTCCTTCAGTTCAATAGGCCATTACATTATGGTTTGGTTTGGTTTCTTTGTTTAATAGCATATCAACCTTTGTAGGTTATTTAATGCCAAAGCCATTCTCCTAGAAGAACAGTTGTGGTACTATTCAATCCATAGCTGTGCGGATAAAGGTGTTCATACCTTTCCGAAGGGTATTTGCCCAAAAGTGAACGTAATAGCACGACTGGAGTACGAACTCGCTAACTATGATTCCGCAGTCCATCGCTTTAACCATTACACCACAACGAAACCCCCGGAACATTATGAATTGGTCATGTCTATGTATGTCATGAACACTTCCGATGAAATATTCTTTACACTATGTATTTAAAAAAAAAATTGTAATTGGTTCATTTCTAAGGGTTGAATTTTTCGAATAAACTGTGTAGGAATAGAATGTTCAGTTATTTTAATTAATTTGCCTAAGAGTAATCTATTATTTTTTTTGTTGTTGTTTCTATTGAAATTCTGATCATTAACTATTAATTTCTGTTCTGTCTGCTCCTCTCCTCTGTGAGTAATTTTGGTGACTTCGTAGTCTAGTTTTAGATAATGCTTCAAATGTCTTTTCTTAACAAGATGATTTTTTTTCCTTTTTATAGTTAAAGAATGTCTAGTTATTTTTTAAAGTGGCACTGCGTTGCTTATTTCTACAAATAAATGTAAAACTATCTTTAACTCTTATTATAGCCAAAATACCGTTGCTTTTTGTTTAGATTTTTTTTTTTTTTTGGTTACGATAGCTGATTATTTGAACTTTTCTTATATATTTTTTGATTTTCTCTTTTTATAAAAAATTTTTTCTGTTAATTTTTTCGAAACTGCTGACTGTTAATGAGCCTGGAAGATTTAAGTAAAAAGAAAATCAGATGAGTGGAAGAAAAGAAGAAAAGAGCCCAGAAAGGGTTAAGAAATAGAAATACAACGCATAGAATTGTCTGGAACTTTGGAATACAAACAGACCCCCTCCACTCTTAACCAGAAGATCAGTTCTTATGTTAATTAGCAAGAAGAATGACTTTTCAGCAAAATGAAAATGAAGGAGGAAGAAACAATGGACAAATATCTGGACTTTACCGGAGAACTGAAAAGGCTGTGGAACACAAAGGTGACATTGAGACCAAATGTAGTTGGCAGTCTTTGAACGATCCCCAAAGGCCTTGAAAAGTGACTAAGAAAATTGGAGACCAGAGGAGGAATCGAGAACATACAGATAACATCACTGTTAAAATCGGGTATAATACTTAGAAGAGACCTGAGGAGACTTGCGGCCACAGACCCCAGTGAAAAAAAACCGTAAGCGTTAGCATGAAAAACCCAGGAGTATCATAATAATAATAATAATAATAATTGACCTATCCACAAAAACTGCAGACCCATAACGTGCTTACCGATAATGGGAAAATAAAAACAGCTCAAATTAGGGAGGAGATTTTCTGTTCGCTAATACGCCGTGAACTGTTCCTCGAATAGCAGAAGGATGCCGCAAGGAAACCAGAGGAACAGAAAGTCTACAACAATATTGAACAACATGTCCTCAAGGAAAGCAAAATGAGACGCAACAATTTGACTAGGGCATAGATTTACTACAAAAGGTCATACAATATGGTCCCACAAAACTGGATTATAGACTGACTCAAATTGTACAAGATATCCGTCATAAAGTTCATCGAGGAAACCATGAAAAACTGGAGAGTAGAATTCACAGAAGGAAGAAAAGGTTTAACTGAGGTAAAAGTCCAGAAAGATATATTCCAGGAAGATACATTATTACGATTTCTATTTGTAATAGCGATGATGCCACTCAATCACATAGTTAGGAATTGCGCAGGCGGATATAAACTTCATAAAAAAAGATTAACCACCTAATGTATATGGATGATATCAAACTATTAGCCAAAAATACGAAATAATAGGAAACCCTAATAGAGGTAGTGAGGATATATAGTCAGGATATAGGGATGCAACTTGGCTTAGAAACATATTCCATGCTAATAATGAGAAGGGAAAAAAGACAAATGATTGTGGGAATAGATTTACCAAATCAAGAAAATATCAGATCGCTACGAGAAAAGGAAAATTACAAGTACTTGGGAATATTGGAAGCAGACACCATCAAACCAGCAAAAATGAAAGAAAAAATCAAAAAAGAATAGAAACACTAAAGTAAAAGTACGATCACCAGATGGAGACACAGAATACTTCGACATTGTAGCAGGAGTACTACAAGGGGACACGCTGGCTCCGTATCTCTTTATCATTTGTCTAGACTACGTACTTAGAACATCGATTGACAAAATCAAAGAGAATGGCTTCGAACTGACGAAGAAAAGAAGCAGAAGATATCCCGCAACAACAATTACCGACGCCGACTACGCCGATGACATAGCGATACTGGCAAATACACCTGACCAAGCCGAAACACTTCTGCATAGCCTGGAACGAGCAGCAGCAAGCATAGGCCTCCATGTTAATGCACACAAAACGGAATATATGTGCTATAACCAAACAGGGGACATCTCCACTCTAGAAGGAACCCCTCTTAAACTAGTAGACAAATTCACGTACCTAGGAAGCAGCGTCGAATCAACCGAAAAGGACATCGAAACGAGGTTAACGAAAGCATGGACAGCTATCAATAGGCTATCGACTATATGGAAATCAGACCTAACCGATAAAATGAAACGCAGTTTCTTCCAGGCAGCGGTTACATCGATACTGCTATATGGATGCACTACATGGACGCTAACAAAACGGCTGGAGAAGAAACTAGATGGCAATTACACAAGAATGCTGCGTGCAATCCTCAACAAGTCCTGGCAGCAACACCCCACAAGACACCAACTGTACGGACACCTGCCCCCTATCACGAAATCTATTCAAGTTAGGCGAACCAGACATGCAGGACATTGCTGGAGAAGCAGAGATGAACTCATAAGAGATGTACTCTTATGGATCCCCACACACGGCCGCGCAAAAGCAGGACGACCAGCACGAACGTACATTCAGCAGCTATGTGAGGATACAGGTTGTTGTCCTGAAGACCTACCTAGGGCGATGAACGATAGGGAGGAGTGGCGAGAGAGGGTCAGGGATATCCGTGCTGCCAGCACGATATGATGATGATGATGACTGGCCTCCTTATAACATACTCGGGACCATTCTTGAAATGAACAGGGGAAGAAGTTTAACAAATGGGCCAGAAAACAAGACTACTCATGACGATGCATAAGGCCTTACATCCAAGAGCTGACATAGACCGGCTGTAGGTATCAAGAAAAGGAGGTGGACGAGGACTGACTTGCACTGAAGAGAGCGTTGATACATCAATAGGACTACATAAAAAAAGCAAAGAATAATCACAACGACCAGAAACAATCAAACAACATAAGAATCAACAGAAAAAACAATAACTAAGAAATAAACATGGAAAGAAAAATAATTGTATGGATATTTCAAGCACTAAACAAGCAAAGTCTCACACGACTTGGATGTAGCTAAGAAAAGGAAACTGTAAGAGACAAACTGAATCTTTTCTAATGGAAGAGCAAAAATAATGCCACTAAGATCAACTACGTAAAAGCAAAAATAGACCAGACGCAACAAAATAGCAAGTGTAGGTTATGTGGTGATAGAGACGAAACGATCAATCACATAATAAACGAATGCACCAAGTAAGCGAAAAAAAATATGACTAGACACAACTGGGTGGTTGCTCAGTCGGTTAGGGTTGTAGAATACACCGACTGCACCAACGAGTATCTGGATGTAACACTAAACAACCTGATGGTGAGGTTCCAGTGATGCTGGAGGTTTGGGAAATGAGGAGCAACCCTTCATTGCCACTGCTCCCAGGTCCACTCTGTCGTGGAGTGGTAGTACCTGATAGGACTTAATACATGGGTCAAATAGAACTAATCTGCGTACTTATGCTTGACTAAATTACTTAAAATAGAACTGTTTTGATATTTAAACTGCGTACATACGCTAAAATGATTTGATTAATGTACGCTAAACTAAATCGTTTGAATTAGAACTGTTTGACAAAACTGAATAGCTTGAAATAGAAATGTCTTGGGCATTTAAACTGAGTATTCATGCTAAACTGAATTGTTTGAAATAGAATTGATTATTCGTATAAAAATGGATTTGGCTTTAAATAACCAACAAAGGTTGATATGCCATAAAACCAAACCAACCAACCAACAATTGGGTGGAGAAAGTGATCCACTGGCAATTGTGCAATAAATTGAAATTCGACCATACAAACAATTGGTATATGCATATCGCAGAATCTGTCGTGGAGAATGAGACGCACAAAGTTCTCTGGGATTTTGAGATACAAAAGGGTCGATTAATATCGGCCAGGCGACCAGACATAGAGATAGTCAACAAAAAAAAGAGAGCCTGCCGAATAGTGGACTCTACTGCCCCAGCAGACCATATAGTAAAATTTTAAAAAAGCAAAAGGAGGGATAATATCTGAACCTTGCTTGAGCGCTGAAGAAACTATGGAACATGAAGTGACGGGGATATCAACTGTAGCTGGCTCACTTGGAACGATACCCATAGGATTGGTAAAGAGATTGGAAGACTCAGAAATCAGAGGACAAGTAGAGACCATCCAGACAACAGTATTACTAAGATCGGTCAGAATACAGAGAAGAATCCTAGAGACTTGAGGAGACTTGCAGTCACTCAAACTCCAGGGAGAAACCATCAGCTAACGTTGATGTAGAAAACTCTCAAGGAGTAAAGTAATGTTACAGAATACTCAGACGAGTCCCTAAGCCTTAAGGAGACTTGCTGTCACTTGCTGTGAAAAACTTGCAAGAAACAACAACAACAACAACAACGAAATCACAAGAAAATTTGATGAACGTATGTACGTGGATGATATTAAATTTTTTGCAAAAAGCAAAAAAAGATTTAGAACACTTATACAAAAGATTAAAAATTTTAGTGAATAGATAGGAATGGAATTTATCTTTGAGAGATGCTTAAAGATTTTAAAGATAAAGGCAAAAACACTGAAAGAATAGAAGTAGCCTACACGAGATCATCAACAAAGAAAGCTACAAATACCTGGGAATATTTGAGGCAGATATAGTCCTAAAATAGAAATGAAGAAAAAGCTAAGGAAAAGATACTCCAGAAAACAAGGAAACTGCTAGAAACGAAAATCTGCAGTGAGAACTTAACCAAAGGAATAAATGCCTGGGTAGTTTCCTAGGTAAGTTCCACCGGTTACTTCTGAAACTGGTCTAGAGAGAAACTAAAAAATATGGACCATAAAAGGACTAAACTGCTGGCGACGTACAAGGTCTAACACCCAAGAGATGACGTTGACGAATATATGATACAAGAAATTGATATAACTGTATATAACCATAAAAAATGAAGTAGGTAGAGGACTCTCGATCATTGAGGATTGTGTGTATGTATCAGGTTAAGAAACTTGTATAATAAACAAAAAAATGCAAAAAAGACTAATAAAGGCAACCAATAACACCAATAACAACAAAAATAACTCAAGGAGAAGCAGGAAAGCAACAAATTATGAAATCGCGAAAACAAAAATGGTAAATAAAAGAACTGTATTGATTCTTCAAAAGAAAATCAAGAAAATTGCAGACGAGATGAACTGGATAAGGCTATGCAAAAGAAACCTGATGAGAGAAATTAAATCTCTTTTAATAACAGTGCAAAATAATGATAAAATGAATAATAATGTGCAATCTAAAACATATTACGCAAAAGAATATCAAGTGTAGATCGCATGATGATAGTGATTAAACTGTTAGTCATATAAGAGGTTAATTCAGCAAACTGGAATAGGTGTACAAGAACGGGTACGGTTAAATGGGCAACGTGAACCAGTGGGAATTGTGCAAGGAACTGAAGTTTTATCATTCTGATAAATGATAATAACAATATAGAATCGGACCGGGACCAGTCGGATGGAGCTACAAAATACATCGACTACATCTCTCTCCTCTACCAACGAGTATCCTGGATATGTCCCTAAACAATCTGATGGTGAGGTTCCAATTGTGCTAGGGCTTTGGGGAATGCAGAGCATCCCTTTATTGCCATCGCTCCTAAGTCCACTCAGACTCGGAGAGGTAACTCCTGATAGTGTCCTATCTATGGATCAAATAGAACTAAACAAAGTACTCTCCTAAAATGAATTGTTTAAAATAGAACTGTTTTGACATTTAAACTGTGTACTTATGTTAAACTGAATCAGTTGAAATAAAACTGTATGTATAAAAATGGAGTTGGCATTAAATAATCTACAATGGTTGATATGCCATAAACCAAACCAAACCAAAGAAAACCAGACTCGGATCAGGAAAATAAGATATATCAAATGCCCTAGGTTTTTGAGATACCAACGGAACACCTAATCTAATCCAGAATACCATTAGTATTTATTTATCAGAAGAAAAGAAATTGTCAGTGGATTTTGCTGTTCCATCAGACAACAAAAAACGAAAGCAAACAATTTTTAAGAATTGAAATAAAAAAACTGGAGAAATACCTGAACCTTGCTCAGAAGTTCAAGAAATTATGGAACATGATGTTATCAGCCATATTAATCATCGTGGAAAAGATAGTGGATGAAGTTGGGATAAGCAAAAATTATTGATACTATCCCAGCCACAGTACTTTGAAGATCAGCCTGGAAATTTTCCATGATTTTGATTTAACGGAAAACCACTAGCTAATGGGAAAAACTCGTGAAAAGTAACAAGTAAGGACTTGTAATCTAGTGAATTTTACCGTTCCACTAGATCACATAACATAAAAGAAAGCGAAAAGAAAGATAGATACTAAGCTTTTCCAGAAAGCTAAAAAGGCTGTGGATTTTAAAGTAAAGATGATAACCCTTGCAGTTGTGCCCTTAGAATAATCCTCAATGGTGTGTAAAAGGGTCTGGGTGAACTGAAAATCAGAGGAAGAATAGTGGATCGTTAAAATTGACGAGAGAAGTCTTGGAGACCGGAGGAGACTTTCACTTCAGGGAAAAAGCACTTGTTAAAACCGAGGTGGAAAAACGTTCAAGGAGTAAAATGATGAGAAGAAAAGTAGTAGTAGTAGTAGTAGTAGTAGTAGTAGTAGTAGTAGTAGTAGTAGTAGTAGTAAAATCTAGGACACAACTACATTGACACAATCTGTGTTTATTTTCTCACTGAATATAAAACAACAAAGTTTTTCTATTTGATATTTTTGCATATCACACGACACAATTGTTTGGTACTCGAGCTAGGTACAAGAATTCTCTCCCTACTTGAAAGATTAGCGCGACAAAATCCTCCTAAAAATTCTCTCACGCAGCCTTATGCCACACTAAGCTTAGTAAATATAATAAATAAAACCGTCATCACTACTACAAGTTGAGATTAAGTGATAGCGGATGTCTTATTCCACTCCGATGGTCGACGTCAATGGTGTCAATGAATAAAACATATGCGATTTTTGCCGGCAGTCACCTCTACCCAGGGTGCCACCATTTCCCACCCAGAGTGCCGCCACTTCCTACCTAAAAGAGAAGATTGATGATCTGTGGTGTGATCACCCAGAAACTCACACATATTTGTGCGACCGGTTTGATGCATTCAGCTTTTGCACAAATAGACTCACTGACAACAACAGCAGCAGTAACAAAGGAGGAGGGAAAATCGTGCCGGCCTAAAGAAAGATAAGAGTTTTGACGGCTGTGCAAATATGAATGTCCATTTGCCAACATGTTAAAACTTATCTGGATTAATACATAACATTTAAAGGTTCAGCAATGACAAAAGCGAAAGAGCTGCTGACAAAACTACGTTGATAAATTTGAGCAAATAGATAGATAGATAGATAGATGGATAGATAATGTACATGATTGGCTTGATAGATATAACGAGATCGAGATAACTGCATAGAACTATTTGTATAGACGGGCATGTATATATATATATATATATACATAAAACACACACACACACACATATATATATATATAAAAACAAGCTGAGATAGATAGATAGATAGATGCATATACGCTCACTCCCTCTTACACCGACTCCTATCCACCATATATATATATATATATATATATATATATATATATATAATTTCGTTTTCAGTGTTTAAATGTTTTAAAGAGAGTTTAATTATAATTCTATTGAAAAGATCTCTTTTAATGCCGCTCGCTTAAACACAGTAATCAGCAAATGTTAAGCTCATGGTTAAATCTTATATATATATATATATAAATATATATATATATATATATATATATGTGTGTGTGTGTGTGTGTGTGTGTGTGTGTGTATATATATATATATATGTATATATATATATAATGCAATTAGAAGGAAAATCAAACCTGGTTAAATAGTCATTGTAAATTTTTTTTCGGCGAAGAATATCATTATATTCTAGGTCTCATCAGATGAATCCACACGTTTAATTTGATGTTGAAAAACACCAAATATGGATCACAGTCTATATATGTAGATGGGGAAAAGATTATATATATATATATATATATATATATATATATATATATATATATGGAGTAATTTCAATTATCGATAAATTCAAAATAATATATATATAAATATATATATATATGTATAATTTTGAATTCATAGGTAATTGAAATTACTCCATGATTTAATTATTATCACCCTTGAAAATCATAATAATGATTATAAAAACCATCAAAATCCTACTTTTTAATTATCAAATCAAATGGAAATTTGATCAATTTTTAAGAGCATTTTAACCTTAACGTTTTCAAAAAAAATCGGGCAATGATTTCCATTTTTGGTGTTTTATGAGGATCAGGATGAAAAAATCCGGTCATGTAAAAATTACCATATCAGCGTACAATTAAAAAAGTGACCAACGTTTGTTTATTGATTCTATCATTTAAGTCGGAAGAAAAAAAGTATGTTCGACATTTTGTTTTTTTTTTTTTACTTTTATGTCTTTTTTTTTTTTAGAATGGTAAAAATTCGACATGTGCAATCTAAGAAGAAAGTTCTATAAAAAAAATAACTGTGTCAAAAGTGGTTTACAATGTTAAGTGCAGAAGATTTCTTGCTAAAGATTGAATATAACAAATATGTTTAGTAGCAATCAGATGAAGGTATTACTTGGGAATAGTATGTGCTATGTGAAGCGAAAGACAGGCAACAGAAACAGAATATATAAATGAAGCGAAAAGATTAAGGAAAAATTATAATTGTAAGTCAAAAGAGAAACCGTATTTTGCATAAATTCTTTTAAGTCAATGGTTGATAAATGACAACTGAATTTGTCTCAGATTGACGCACGGCCCAACTGATTGACAGATAAACATACAGACACACAAACAGATAAGCTGACACACAGATAGAGAGATATTGAGACGATTTTTGAATCCATCCACAAAACAATTTCGGTTAGAACATCATAAAGCAGACGTTGGTCTTGATGAATATTGTCGTTACAAAGATAAGATTAATGAAAATGATATGATTTCGTTGCAATAATTAAATATGACTAACAAAAAATCGAATAATAATGAATGATTTCCAACTGTTTGAAATACAGAAGACAACTAAAGAAAGAGAATAAATTTTGAATGAAAATTAAATAATAAGTATGGATACAAAATGTGTAATAAAGCCATAAAAATTATTATTTTTAGGTGCAACAATTGTAATATTATTGATTGGGACGTTACTATGAATAATAATTAAAACAAAAGAGTGTGTTGTTTGTTTAACTTCAACTCGACTTTCACATAAAGTTGTCGCGAAATAATTGCTGAAAAGGATGGAAAAGAAAGAAAATATAAATCTTTTCAATCCCTTGACTTGAATAAGTCGATGTAAAAAGAAACCAAAAAATACTATAAGATAACCAAAATGCGTTCATATTTATATTGTTTATTATTCATTCTCAAAGGTTTTAATACTATTAAGTTGGACAGTCAATTGATGGAAATATCGTACGGACTGGACGATTCGATTAAGTAGCCCGGAAAAATAAATAATCATTTTTGTTTTTCGCTTCGTTTCGCTTAATTTTCTTTAAGTTTTTCTGTTTTTAATATTCATTTAGATTTTGTATTTCTTCGTCTTTTTATTCGCGATTTTCATTAAAAAAATCTTCCATTAAAAAAAAAAAGAATTAAAAAGTATCCATCCTGAGAAGTAAAAAAGCTTTTAGACACTTTGAAAGTCGAAAATCATTTCGATGGGAATAATTCGATCAACAGTATCTAGATGGTTTCCATAAACGCATGTGCATACATAAGTGTTTTCATTACTCTAAGGCATTAAAAAAGTTTGTATACAGGTATGTATATATATATATATATATATATATATATATATGTGCATGCAAGAACAGTTGGTACCATCTCTTCATAAAACAAACCCTTCACTCAGTTTTAACTCAGCGTTTTTGAATCCCAATATATTTCAAGTATAAAATAAGATTATAATCATGGCTTAGTTTGGTGAAATGAAAATAAAGAAGGGGTCGTCCTCGCTGACAGCAGGCACGTTTGTGGTTGATAAGGTTGACGCTGAACATGCAGGCACGGCTGCAACTAAAAATCTGGTCAAAGCTTGATGTCAAAGAGTTGCGGTTCCACTTCCAGTGTCTTTTGTCCTCGAGAGCAGCCCTGCAGATGTTTTCGAAAATCAGACATGGTTGGTGGTGAAATACCAGATATTATGGTTCTTATCGAAGGTGGTTTATCGGTGATGATCGATATGACAGGTATCAAAGGATTGCTTCAAGCAGTTGCTTCTTTGGTGCACCTATGTTGTCGATTTACTAATCGATTTTAGTATCTGACGAAACGGACCACCCCAGATAGGTGAACCGATGAACTGCCTTCAACTCAGTAATGCCAATGTTAATACAAAGAGGGTGGTACTCTTCTCTATGTGCAGGCTGGTGTACTTCTGTCGTCTTTGAACTAACGTCTAGACCAAAAAGCTGGGTAGCCTCAGTGAAGCAGAAAGTGATGCGCTGCAAAGCTCTTTCTATGTGGGCAACAAGGAAGGCAACAGCGCCAAAGCTGATGTCACAGATCCTTGCTCCAGGATCTGTCTGGATCAGTAGTTTTCCGAGATTAAACAGATGTAGAGTCCGTCCCCATCATCAAGATCTTTCGTGACCTGTTTGAGCATCATGCTAAAAATAATGAAGTGAGTCGGTCCAAGAAAGTAACCCAGCTTCAATTCGTTGTTTATTGAGAAAAATTCCGAGAGGACAGTGTCGCGTCTGACTTGGTAACGCTAGTCTTCGTGCATCTAGATGATCTAGTTCAAGGACTATGGGTGACAGTGGATTGATTCTAAGGTTTGCTACATTCCTCTTCTGATCCCTTTGTCAAATGTTTTAATCTGATCAACGAATGTAACACACAAGCCTCTGTATTGCTCCAGGAATTTCTCTAGCAGCTACCGGAGAACAAACACCCTGTCTATGGTTCTCTTGTTCATTTTGAAGCTGCTCTGGTTCTCTGAAAAATGTTCTGCAATGGCACGTACCAGTCTGGTCAGCAGAATCAGTGCAATATTTTTTTTCAGTGAGGAATTGAGTCATCGCCTGATAATTGGAACAGTCAGATTTTCCCCCTTTGTTCTTGTGCATGGTAGTGATGACTGCATAATGGCAATCTTGAGGTAGTTTGCTCTAATAGACGAAGACCTCGTGGTGTTTTGTATACAACGGTGGTTTCCCAGGTTTCAATATTTCCACTGGGATTCTATTGACTCAGCAGTTGTTCAGTGGTTTTGTTAGTCTCTCAATGGGCAACTAATCACAAAAACATCTCTTCAGTTGATAAACCTATCACTCAGATTCAATTCAGCGCTTTTAAATCACTTTATATATCAAAAATAAAGTAAGATGATACTAAAACAGGATACAACCTCATGATCCAGGTTTAGATCCTTGGATGAGCTGTTATGCAAAACGTCTCTCTCTCTATCTCTCTCTCTCTCTCTCTCTCTCTCTCTCTCTCTCACTTTCTCAATATATATATATATATATATATATGTGTGTGTGTGTGTGTGTGTGTGTGCAGATAGCTGGATAAAGATCATGTACACACACGCATAAATATATGTATGTTGGCTGGTTTCTTCGTTTGAAGGCATATCAATCCAGGTGTTTGTTTTTTAAATCTCACAGCCGACTCACTGAAAGAACAACAGTAATAATACTGGGAGGATAAGAGGGTTCATACTTTCCCCAAATGTATTAGTCAAAAAAGCATACGTAATAGCGCAAGTTGAGTTAGAACTCGCTTACTTCAAAACCACAGTCAAGCACCCTAGAGACTCTCCCAATATATCTATACATATAAAGAGAGAAACAGACAGACAGACAGACAGTGACCGAGAAAAAGAGAGAATTTAACAGACAAAGGAAGAAAACACAAATTAGAAATATATACAAATCTTGTGACTTTCTGTTAATTGATCCAAAATTGTTCTATCGAGGTATTATTATTATTATAAGTGGATTAATAGAATATTATTTATTTAGTACTGTCTCATTGAACTCCATGACCACATGACCTATCTTTATCTTTATCTTTAAGCTATGCTGATAGCACAGATTCCCTCGCTTCTGTGTTCCAATCGTCCATCATTCTTAGCAGGCCTTCTAATCGGTACCCAACGTCTACAAAGTCTTAGGACTTTGATGGTCGGCTAACACAAGTGTATCTCTGTATAGATGTATAGGTCCTATCTAGATTTCCCCCCTTGTGCTTCGTTAAGGCGTAGATGGAGCAGCCATACAATAGTACTGACACGGCTACAGCTTAAAAGAATTCCTGTTTTATTTCATGAGAGGGATCAGATTTCCATATGATCGAAACTCTACTGATAACAGCCCATGCCTTTCCTATGAGTATATTGACATCACTTTCAGTTGATGAGATATTGCTGCCGACGTATAGGTTGTCATTTACTGTGGAGATAGCATCATCTTGGTTAAAATGGATAAACTCCGTTTTATCTGAGGTTTTGTAGAGACCAATACCTCTTACTATGGGTTTTAGGCTATTCTGCAGTCATTTAACTTAACAGGTGTATTTGCAAGAAGCATTAGATCATCTGCGTAGAGTGCACCTGGTATAGTTTTCTACGTGATATTATTTGCTCTTTGTCTTTTCTTTCTTTTTCTTTGGATCTATTGACGTTCTTCTAATACAATCTTGGCAGATTATAAATAGAAATGGTTCCAATATATCTCCTTGCAAGACTCGAGCGAGTGTCGAAGAAATCAATGTCACCTTAGGGAGAGTGAATCATTGATTTCGTAAAGCATCATTATAGAGGTAACAGTTCCTTCAGGGAGACCATTTATCCTCTCTGTATCACATCAAATGCCTCCGAGACATCTACCAACAGTGGTGTTGTCTCGAGAGTTTTTGTACATATTCCTTCGATGATTCATGAATAGTTCGACTTTGATGAATAGTCAGAGTCTCTCTCTCTCTCTCTCTCTCTCTCTCTCTCTCTCTCTCTCTCTGTGTGTGTGTGTGTGTGTGCATGAAAATGTGTGACAGAGAGAGAGAGAGAGAGAGAGAGAGAGAGAAAGTCAGAGACACAGAAAAAGGGAGAAATATAGTCAGAACTTTTGAAAAAGATTTTTAATGTTTCCCTTGTTTCATAGAGCTTCAGAGTTTCTTGTTAAAAAAAATTATTATATTTTGCCAGCAACTTTGTTTCTTTTTAAAGGCAACTCGGTTTGCTTTTAGCAAATATATTCATATTTCATAAGCAACTTTGTTCGCATTTTCTTCGAAACTTGGTTCATATTTTATAAGCAACTTTGCTTGCATTTTCTTAGCAACTTGGTTCATATTTTATAAGCAACATTGTTTGCATTTTCTTAGCAACTTGGTTCATATTTTATAAGCAACTTTGTTCGTATTTTATAAGAAACTGTGAATTTTGAAAGATCCGTTCAAATGTCTTCATAATTTTCTTTTTTTTTTTATTCGAACTATATTATCTCATGCTTTTGCATATTAAATTTCCTCTTGGGAAAATCTACAGTCGTGATCATGTTTATATAAACGATTAATCTTCTATAAAACTCCACGTATGTGTCTGCTACGCATGCGTACTGACATGATCTTTTTGACGAATTTATTTTTGTCAACTCCGCTCACAAGGTCTTTCAAACATTAATCCCAAATGCATTGCCTTCCATATTAATGATCAAAACTGAACTCAACTTTATATAATCAGCCTTTCCCTATCTTCTGGGCATGTTTTTTTCTTCTTTTTTTTTTTTGCAATTCTTTCATGTTTTACATTTTTATGTATTTCAATTTCTTTACGACAAAAAACGATAAAACACAATCTCATTGAAATTGAAATGATTCCTTTTCGAGAAATCTTTGCTTAGATTCCTTTATTTAACTTTTTCATCTTCACTGTGCGTGAGTGCATATTAGTGTGTGTGTGTGTGTGTGTGTGTGTGTGTGTGGACGTGGGCACGGATGAATATTTTAGTTGGTCTTTAAAGGTATTGACGTATCAAGGAAAGATAATAAACCATAAAGTAAATATTTTCCTACCATTCCAAGTTTTTATTGGCATTAATAAAAGATTTGACTTTTTTTAAATTTTATTGCTAGCGTTTACTTATACAGATACATACTAAATCCTGATTGAAATGTAGATACGAAATATACTGGGTGTCTCAATATACATGGGACCCACGTAACTGCTAATAACTCTACAAATAATAATGTTGTGTCCTTTTTTGATTCAAATTTGAAAATAGTACACAAAAACAATTATTAATCCTTGATCACAATGCCTTGGACAAGAGAAGAAAAATATTTTGAGTCATAACTTATGGTTATTCAACGCCAAATCCTGTTTGTATATATATATATATATATATATATATATATATATATATATATATATATATATATGTGTGTGTGTGTGTGTGTGTGTGTGTGTGTGTGTGTGTGTGTGATTTTTAAGTAAATAGTTTGTTGATAGCTTGATTTTCAAACGAGTTAGAGGTCATTTATTTGCACAAATAAAATGGTTTCAAGTATTGCTATTTATTGTTTGCAATTAGATGGTATCACGTATTGCTATTTAACTAATAGTTCTATCTAATATCAATCATTTATTTGCATGCAGTAAAATGGTTTCAAGTATCGCTACCCAACGCTAATAATTATATTTAATATCAATAGATTGATCTATACGTATTTATCTACACACATGCATATATAGTATATAGGCCTGAGTTACTGGGGATAGTATACCAGACCATCAATACTGTCTACTTAGTTTGATTTCACCAAATAATATCAAACTCATTAGACGTGAAAACTGAGTAATGATTTCCTAAGCTTAGTTTATTTGGCACAAGGTCAAAAGTACGGTGTATCCAATAAGAATCGATCTCATTTGCAATTGTCTGCTCACCCAGCTTGTAAATCATCACACCACAAAAGGTACTCTTCGAAAGAATGAATTATCTTAGAGTTTGCCAGTACTTAGTGAGAACTGAAATAACAACTTTTAAATAATTGATATACTAAACTACAAGAAAAACTCGTTAACCATTACACCACCACAAATTACTCCTATATATATATATATATGTGTGTGTGTGTGTGTGTGTGTGTGTGTGTGTGTGTGTGTTATCTGCTTACTATATATCCTTACATATTTACCGATATGTATACATGTATATAGACGGACGGAAAGAAAGAAAAAGTGGCAAACAGACAGACAGAGATACGCAAATGTAAATTGGTTTCTTTTGGACAATTCTAATATGAATTTATAAGAAATTTGTCACGTTTTTTAATAAAAGTAGGAACTTTTAGAAATTGTTATTAGAAAAAGCAGTGACTAATAATTTGATGTGGGGATTAAAGAATATTTTCCTTCAACCCATTCAATAAGTAAATCCAGTGAACCTCATTGTGGTTGTCGAGCTCTACATCGTGCATTTAAAACATTCTTATGTTTTTTTAGTCAATGACTGGAAGACAATTTTGAATATTAAGTACGATAACGTGACTTAATTTGCATATCCCTTGGGTGGTACCTCCCGAAGTCTTTCGGTAAATGTTTAGCTAACTTTTTTTATTAAAGAATTGTCTACTTTAGTGTCCAGAGATTCAGTATAATCAAGATCTTAATAAAAACAATTAATGAAGAGTTTTGTAATATTTTTTTATTGAAGCATCTACTTCTAACTTACAGAATTGTTCTCTTTAATAAGACAATTGTCTTTAATTCGAAACAGAAGCGGCAAATGTGATAACAAATGCAGTAAAAAAGCAATAACAATAAGGGATGAATGCAATGATTATAATTATGTAATTTAATAAATGAATATCTTTACCCAACCCTTCAGCACGATCAGGTTACAATACAATGTCAATTTTAAGCGGAATTTAACAGATTGGAATTCAGAGTTTTCTTTGACCGGTTTCCATACAAATGCTGAAATACCTAGGCTGTCATACTATTTACCCACAGCTGAAGGAAGAATTATGGTGCACACCTTTCAAAATGGTACTAGTGCTATGTGAAATGCAATGAACTTCGTCAATGATTTAAATTCGAGTCACTGTTTCCATATCTTTAAACGGTAACCCATATACAACAAGCGCTTCCATAAATAGTAAATTTAATATGACTGAACAAAGTACTGGAGAACCAAGGAATTTTATCAACATTTAATAATTAGTAAAAGTCAATTGATGACACTGAAAGAAAAATGCATAGAGCTCAAAAGAAAAACTGAAGAATATGATAATTATCAGGATTTTGGTAAGTGAGTCACATGAAAATGTTTCACATCTTCCAGAAAATTTGAAAATTCGAAGAATGGATGGGTGACAGAAATTTTTAGAATATTTCTGAAGATTTTCTTGAAAACAAAAAAGATTTCAAGAAAGTTATTGTCCGCAAGATACCTTTAAGGTTTATAAAATAAAAATAATTGCCATAAATGAATGAAAATAGATTTGATGGAGATTTCTGAAAGCTTTCTGCTAACCCCCAAACATTTCCGTTGTGAGTATAACAGCAACTTCACAGAATACTGCAGTTTCACTTTCTTCAAGAACAGTTGCTTTACTTAGGCCGAAGATTCCAGTCTGCCCAATAAATGAAAGATAGATGGGAAGTATTATTGTCTTCAGAGCGAAACCCAAGAAGAATTTGAACTCGGCTTGCTGAATCTTTTTCTTACAGTGATAACCGTTACGCTACGTTCACTTCCTTTGATAAGAAAATCCAAATGCTTAAAAACAATTATTATTATTCTACTCATTTGAGAATTTTTCACACTAGCGTTCGCTGATGGTTTTCCACTGGAACTTGAGTGACAGCAAGTCTCCTCAAGTCTCCAGAACTCTTCTCAGGATTCTGGCCGATCTCAACAATGCTATTATATGGATGGTCTCCATTCGTCCTCTTATTTCTAAGTTCTTCAGTCTCTGTACTAAACCTTTGGTGACTGTACCGAATGTTTCAATTACAATTGGTATCAACGTAACTTTCATGTTCCATATTTTTTTCTGTTCTCTAACAAGGTCTTGGTAATTATCTCTCTTTTCGTCTTCCTTAAGTTTTACCACGTGGTCAGCTGGAATGGCAAAGTCCACTATTCAGCGGGTTCTTTTTTTGGTGAATAGCACTAGGTTTGGTCGGCTGAGATGATGGTGGTCGAGATTTGATGATCCGTTTCTATCTTAGAATCCCAAAGAATTATTATTATTATTATTATTATTATTATTATTATTATTATTATTCCTGTGAGGGTCTTTCACACCAGCGTTAGCTAGTGGTTTTTTACAGGACAGCAACTCTCCTCAGGTCTCTTGGACGCTTCTAGGTATTCTAACCGATCTTAACAATGTATGCTATGGATCTTCTCGATTCTTCCTGATATATTTAAATCCTCATTTCTTTTTATCAAACCTTTGGTGACCGTTCCAAGTGCAGCAACTACAATTGGTATCACTGTCACATTTATGTTACATAGTTTGTTTTTTTGTTCTCTAGCAACGTTGAAATATTTCTTTGTCTTTTCGTTTCCTTTTATTTCCAATTTGTGGCGCGCCGAAATGGCAAAATCCACAAGATGACAAGTTCTTTTTTCTTGTTAAAGAAGTGCTCCCTGATTAATGATACACATGCCATTTTATCTTTTATTTATTTCATTTGTATCTTTCTTCATTTTTAACTTTTATTTTTGAAGTTTACTTCTTTAAGTTTTGCCATTATCTCTGTATTTTCTTTTTGCGGTCTCTCTTCTATCATATTCACTTTCATTCTCTCCTTTCTTTTCTTATTTCATGGTTTTATCTATCTATCTATCTATCTATCTATCCACATCTATTGATCTATCTACACCCCCACAAATACGTGCAGATATATACATATATATATACATATATATATATATATGTATATATATATATATATATATATATCCTAATTTGCTCACTTCTGTCTGCTGATTTTAATCCATTTTTATTTATCTGTTTATCTATCAATTGTAATCCATCTATCTATATATATATATATATATATATATATGTGTGTGTGTGTTCATATATATATATTTTAATCTGTTTGTATCTATCAATGAATTTTGGGTTTATATCTATCTTAATTTGTTCATATCTATCAATATATATCTATTTGCTACACCCTCTTTGATGAGTTGCCAAGTTACATAAAGACCACGTAACCATTTCTCAAGATTTTCAAAACAGCTGAGTTGAGATCAAATCTATTCTCTCTCTCTCTCTCTCTCTCTCTCTCTCTCTCTCTCTCTCTCTCTCTCTCTCTCTCTTATATATATATATATATATATATACTTTCTTCTCGCTCCCAGTTCATATCTCTTTCTCTCTATCTCTATCTGTCTTCTGCAACTTCTCTCTTCCTGTCACACTTTCCCTGTTTCTCTGCTGTCTCTTGCTCTTGGGCACTTACTCTCTCCTGTTTCCACTAACTCTATCTCTCTATCTCTCTCCTTCTACCTCTACCGCTAACTCTATTTCTCCCTCCATTTCTCTCCATCTCTATATCACCCTCTATCTCTTTCCATCCCCCCCTCTATCTTCCTTCCTCCCCTTTTTCTGCATCACCCTCTTTATCTCCCTTTCTATCTCTCCTTCTCTATCTCTCTCACTTCCCTTGTTGTTTTTTTCCCTCCCAATATATTTTACTGATACTAATTTGAAGCGTAGTAACATTTCATTGATTTCAACGATCATTCTTATGTTCGAATATTGGCCCTTGGAAATAAATGCGAAAGTTGTTCTTGGGATATTCACACATACAATGCAAATGAAAAGGCGCCAAATAATTAACATAACATGCACCTGGGGGAAAGAAGACACCTCTAGGGAACTTCACGCTAGAAAGGAAGAAAACTGTCTGTAACATGTCAAAATTGTCAGGGGCCATATTTCGCATTGACAGGATCGCCTGGCAGAGAAACTCGTTCGTATTTTGCTTGTCCGTTCGTGTGTGGAGTTGCAGAAATGAAGACCGAGAAAGTTATGATTAGCGGCGAAACATTTCGGTGACGGATTGGGTAAAAGAAAAGAAATGAAATTGAGAAGAGAGAAAATTAAAGAAAGAAAAGTATAATTAAATGAAAAGATGAAAAGAGAAAAAAAAATTATAAAGACGGGCGAACAAGATAGGCACTTAAAACAAAGAAGAAATTATTGAGAGAGAGAGAGAGAGAGAGAGAGAGAGAGAGAGAGAGAGAGAGAGAGAAGGGTGAGATGAGATGAGCTAAAGAGGGAGGCTAGAAATTAAACAGAAAAGAGATGAAAATAGAAGTAAGATTATGTTACGCGGATATTTCCGTCTAAATGCGCTTCAAAGTCTTAATCGATGCAAGTAACTACTTCCGAATACAGATGATAATCAGAAATGCACAACTTTTGAAACCATGAATCCAGTTATCATGTCAGTGTTTACGTTTTTCTTTAACTAACATTACTTTTTTCATATTGATATTAGTATTCGATCCCAGTTAAAAGATAAAACTTTTGATTCATTGATTAATTTCAACGGCATGTCAACTGGTCTAGGTTTTGTTTATTGAATTCTTTGTACCTTCTTATTGACATTTTTCTGATGCTTTTTCTAAAGAGGTTTTCTATGTTCACTGTCCGATCAAATACGAATAATTTTCAAACAGATCTATTTGACCCATAGATAAAACCTTAACAGATCTATTTGACCCATAGTTGGGACCCTAACAGATTTATTTAACCTATAGATGATACCCAAACAAATTCTACCACTCCAGGCCAGAGTGGACCGGGATGTAATGACAATGTAGGGGTACTCCACACTCCCAAAATCTCCAGAGCTGGAGCCTCACCATCAAATGCAGCTTAAAATACAGAACACTTCTTTTTTAGTGGCGTGGGTCTTACAATATTGCAATATTTGCAATAGTACAGTCAGTTTATTCTAAGCCTAAAAATTTCAAGTACTGATTTTCTGAACAGGCGTTTGCCACTTGGAAAACTTTCGCTTTGTTTTCCCACATTTTATTTTGTCTGGACTTGACAAAGCAGTTAAGATTGAACTCGCTACATGATTGGTCATCATGGTTCTCTCGCTAACCCTGTACCTACGGTTGTGTTATATTTTGACCTTCGACCTAGCCCCAAAATACTATTCCAAGGTGATACACCGGAAGGAAGTGACACATTCCAATGGCCAGTAATCGAAAGAGATCGCGTGGGCGGATTAAGGCTTATGATATGGGACAAGGTGAAGGTCTCATTGTGCCACTACAGTAATGCACCGGAAGAGAGTAACCTCTGAACTGCATGACAGTTATTTCCGCTTGATGACGATTAAACATCCGATTCAAAGATCCAGTAGGCGATCGTGTGGGCGTTGAGTTATTATTTAACTCAGTTGAGTTTGGGGTGCCAAAGCAGTTGCCAGCAGACTTCCAGACAGTAGAGACCAGATGTGGTAGGGAAGGCCACACCCGACCGAGGGGGCACTCGGAAAACCCCCGATACAGTTGCCAGCAGACTTCCAGAGAGTTAGAGACGAGATGTGGTAGGGAAGGCCACACCAGACCGAGGGGGCCCTCGGAAAGCCCCGATGGAGTAGACTCCAACATCAGGAGAACAATAAAGACACAACGTGACGGTCATAACAGTGGGGTCAAAATATGAAGTTTATGTTCGGTCTCCAGCACCCTCTCACATGCTAACCCTTGAACAACCCTTTCGAACCCTTGTAATAAAGTAAGAGAGGTAAATATGTTAAAGAAGTCTTTTTGTGTCTTCCTTCATGCGTCCTTTATTTGTGCGTCTGTTTAATTATTGTGTCGTTGTGATGATGCAGAGATGACTATACAACAGTTGTCAATATATTTCATGAGATATGTTCGATAAAGAATTCTTTAAAAACTGTTTGTAAGACCTAAATGATAAAAATTACGTTTTCAAATGAAACTAATTAAAGTTATTTCTTCTAGTTTGGTAGAACAAACAAATAATGAGGTCTGGAGACACAGAATAATAAAGAAAAGGAAAACCCGGTGTCACAAAAGCACTGTGAACCGTGCAACCTAAACGACTGACCTCCCTCACGCTGAGACCTTTTAAAAGGATGATTGCTGCCTATGTTAATCAAAACTGCAGAAGACACAGGACAAGTCCACAAAAGAAAAGCAACCAATGAAATCAATAAATTAGGAATTAAGTCGTATGGTCACTTTTATTGATGACTGTTGTCAAATCTTCTCTAAAACTCATGCTCAGTTGATGTATGCGACATTTAGTTTTCGACTGTGTCAAGCAGACCCAAATAATAGGGATTTAAAACCACCGACGGACTGAAGAACCTCCAACGCTGACACGGGAAAACTTTCTTTCCAGCTTTGTTTCTGTCAGAGTTATTACGACTGATGGGGGCACCTTAGGAAACGTAACGGTTGTTAGCAAGCTTGGCTAGCAAACCGGCAAGAGTAAGTTAGGTCTCATTGGGTGCCCCATTCATTCAGCCTTGTGCTACATCTAAGCAAAATGCTTGGTGAATTACTACGACTGACTGACTGACAGACCCAACTAAAGTATATAGGTTTAAAAGCGGATGTGCTAACCTTCAAAAATAGAAGGATTTTTTCCACTTCGACCCCCAATAAAATATCATATTATCTACCCTTTAAAAGCTCCCTGGTCCTCTAAACGTTTACTTCCCACTTAATAATTGTATACATATATAACTAAACGCTACATATCCATGTACATAAACGAAACATTTATGCTAGTTATACGTATACGTACTCATAGAGGAATGCTCACACCTACACGTATTAGCAGGTATTGTACATAAATATGTTCATCTGGAGATCAAAGAGCTTATAGTATCCAACTAGCAGCCCATTATCAAAATAAGAAATAAAGAAAGGATCCGTGTAAAACACTTACATTATTAACCTTAATAGGATCAAGGGCAACAACCTACAACTCTAGCAAACTCTGGTTTGGTTAATGGCATATCAACCTTCGTGGGTTAATTTAGCACCAAAGCCATTCTTCTAGAAGAACAGCAGTAGTACTATTTAACCCGTAGCTGAGAGAGAAGGGGGTTCATACTTTTCCCAATGGTATTTGTCCGAAAGTGATCGTAATAGCGCGACTAGAGCTCGAACTCGCTTACAAAAATTCGCAGTTCAGTGCTTTAATGATTACCCCACGAGGACACCTAGCTAGCTAATTACCGAGTAGAATCGTTGTACTGCTTAAATGTTTGTATATTGGAATGTACCAGAATTGGGGTGGGGGTCAGTCATGAAACTTTCTGATAGCTACTATTTCAAATATTGTACTGGTTTAGTGTTCTTCCTAACGATCAGATACTGCATGGAGATAACGACAAATATATTCCTCGAAGACATAGAACAAAAAAAAAAAGATATCAAGATGACAATCTGTCTCTCATTAAGATCGAATTAACCTTTGAACAGGCCTGTGTATATTGTATATTTCAATTTCACATTTAGATGAACTAGAAAATACACTAGCTGATTCCAAGCGTAGAACATTTACCTATCATTGAATGCATTTTAATGCAATCAAAGTTATTTGGCTCTGGATCGATTATCATTAGTTATCAAGAGGCAAGTTAAACTAAGTTACATGGTACAAGAGCAGTAGATAAGACACTCCGGATTAACAGCAATTAGCTGTATCAACTATGATGAAATACCAGTTTAAAAAACTGATATCAAGATATCAAGCAAGTGGATATAACGCAAAGAGAGAGAGAGAGGGGGGTATGTGCCTTTCTCATGAACATTAACATGAATTATCATTCAACATGTTGAATTAAGTTGTAAGGTACTAGCAGCAGAGAAGACACATCGAATCTACAGAATTTTTTTGTATCAACTATGATGAAATACCACTTTCAAAACTGGTGTCCAGATATATAGCTCGGGGGGGAGAAGGGAGAGGGGGTAGATCTATGCCTTTCTCATAAGCATTAGATTGAAGTGATGACAAGCAGACTCAACCGAAATTTGGAGTCGGTACGGCAATATCTGTTTTCAACTTCAGATGAATAGAAAATGTATGTAAATTGGAGAAGTGCTAAAATGTACAAAAAGAAGGAAAGAAATGGAGATGTTCGACTCGAAAAATGATTTAAAGGCGGCAAATGAGAATAAGTCATACTTGCAAATATGATATATATATATATATATATATATATATATATATATATATATATATATATATATATATATATATATATATTATTTGTTGGTTTGCAAGAAAGCAAAGAATCGTTATGGAAATAAGTACTTGAGGTTTGGCGCATTGCCGATATCGGTTGGGATGGATGGATGGATGGATGGAAAGTTGAAAAGGGTGAGATAGGAGAAATGTTTTCTTAAATAAGTAGGACCAGAAAAGAAAGAAAGAAAGAAAGAAAGAAAGAAAGAAAGAAAGAAAGAAAGAAAGAGTAACGTATAGAGAAGGGAAAAAGTAAAGACAGAACAAAATAACGACAGAAAGAAAGAAAGAAAGAAAGAAAGAAAGAAAGAAAGAAAGAAAGAAAGAAAGTGTTGGCAAGTAACAGATGCCTTGAGTTCAGTGAAAGTTAACAGAAAAGGAAACTGATTATCTAGAAAAGGAAATGACTGAGGGAAAGAAGAATTACAATTCAGGGAAAATATAGCTAAATAAAATCTTATCTACATATGATACATCGATCACATCTCTTATACAGATTAAAGAAAAATACTATACAGATTTTAGAAGAAGATATTCGTGTGATGATGATAAATTGAGAATGTTATAAAGAAAGAATTTTAAAAGTTATTATCAAATAATTCAGGAAATATTTTTCAGAAAAAGAGAATTACCAAATAATTATAGTAGAGAGGTTTGTTGATTTTTACTCAAACAATTTTATATTTTACTTATAACTTGTTTAATAATTTTACGTTTATGCATTCCGTTATATTAGGAAATGTTGGAAGTGATGAATATTTTTATGTGGATGTTATATTTATTGAAAATCAAATATGTATATATATAAATATATATATATGTTTTAAAATTTTCAATTCTTGTCAGGCAAAGCAGTCTGTCTGATTACCTGGCCTGATTGCCTGACGAGGACTGAAATAACGGAAAAACGTGTTGCAGAAGCATATGGATAAAAAAAAAGCCTAAATTGCAATATTTAGATCTTTTACTAACCAATTCATTTTAAAATATTTACTTTTCTCACGTTAAACCAGTTAAATCTTTATATATATATATATATATATATATATATATATATATATATATATATATATAATGATCATTTCCTCTAAATGTCTACCTATCTCCTATACATATATGTTTTAGGGATGGTGGTGATAGATACATAAACATATGCAAGTTTATATAGTTCAAGTAGCACTTGGAGTCTGTAAGTTTCTCGCTTATGCAGGTAGCATTATTTCAATTCATCTGAGTTTTTCAGCAACTTTAGCTGGTGGTCATTTACAGGAATCTGAGTGAGAACAAATAAACTCAGAATAACAGGAATCCTCAGAGTATTCTAACAGATCTTAACACTGTCTTATGGATAGTCTCTATCCTTCTGATCACCAATTCCTCCAATCTCTTTTCCAAGCAATTGGGAACAGTTGCTAAGTTGCAAGACCACCAATTACAATTGGTATAACCATCATCTTCATGTTCCACATGTTTTTCAGCTTTCAGACAAGATCCAAAACATTTTATCTCTTTACTTCTGTGGTCTGCTGGAACAACAAAATCCACTAGATAGCAAGTCCTTTTTTTCTGGTTAATTAACACTAGCTCTGGTTATCTGGCTAGAATTTGGGGATCCGTTTGTATCTCAAAATCAACGCGTTTCATTTTCCAGGACTGATTCTGGTTTGTTTGTATAACATTAGATAGTAGGGTTAAATTTTAATTTCTTGCACAATTCCCAGTGGATCACTTTCTTCACCCAATCATGCATAATCTTGTACTTCTTTTTTTTTGTATCTGTTCTCTGAGTTACCTTATTATGTAATTAACCGTTTCATCTCTGTTTCCGCATAATCTATACTTGCTATTCTGTTTGATATTATCAATTTTTGCGTTGATATATTTTGTTTTAATGGCCTTATTTTGTGCTGTTATAAAAAGAGATTCAGTTTCTCTCGCTTAAAGTTTCCCCTTCTTATCCATATCAAGGTAATCTTGTGAGCAATCTCCCCAGTTTGTCGCTTGAAATATCCATTGGTTCGGTTTTCTTCTAATTTTCGTTTTCTACATTTCGCTGTTTTATTTTGTGTCTTCATATTGACATTTCTTGGTTGCTGTTATTTAGTCTTCCTTTGCTCTTTTTTGTGTCTTCCTCGATTCCTTGAATCTTTGCATTTATGCAATCCTCAATAATGGCTAGTACCCTTCTCTTTTCTTTTCTTGAGGCATTTTGTAAATATGTGTCCTCTCTAGGGTGTAAATTATTGTGAATCCTCGTCAATTCTATTGTCATTTTTTGCAATTGTCTGTGTCCCTGCCTTGTCCATTTTAAGATTAGTAGAGAATATCTTATAAGAGAAAGTATGCAGGTGTTAATTCTTTTTATGAGATGTCCGTTGCAGAGCTTGTTTCGAATATTCCCAGGTATTTGCTGTTTTGTTTTTCTCCACGTGTCTGATTCTTTCCTGGTTTGTTTGTTCCATTCGTTCCGTTTTTTCTCTTCGTTTTTTTTAGCACATTTTTCAGTCCTAAATTCCATTCCTCTCTCTTCTTGTATATTCTAAGAATTTGTATAAAGGTTTCTTGTTCATTCACCTTTTGGTAAAATATGTAAACATCATCTATGAACTGGAGTTATCTTATCCTGTGACTTTATTAATCTGTAGCTTCCTTTGGTTTAACTAAGTATATAAATCAGTGGCATTATTGCTATATAAAAAAAAGACACAGGAGAGCGAGTGTTCCTCCGTGGAAGATGACTCTTTGGATTTCAACCTCTGCTTGGATTATTATTATTATTATTATTATTATTATTATTATTATTATTATTATTATTATTAAGATAGATAGATCGATAGTTATGTGAGAATCCCGTTTTTTATATTGTTGTATGAACTGACGATGTGAGCTTACCACTAGTGCAAACACAGGACATTTGAACTCTACCAGTAAATTATCTTAAATTGTAATTGTATTCCTGATAAATGTTTTTAAAAGATTAAAACTTTACTATATATACAACCAAAAATATATGCTCTCCGCCGGGCGCAAGCATTTAAGTTTGAATGTTATAAAATATATTCAATAAGAAGGAAAAACAAAAATAAATAAGAACGCATATACGAGCACAATACTTATTTTCATTTTATTTAAACTTATTTATATATACAATTACACATAAGATTGTTTTTAATACGCTTAAGAATAAAATGAAACTATTAGAAATTTATAACACAAAATTATTATCTGTTAAACCCAATTTTCTTAAAACCTGTGTGAAAATTATCCACACACATGCACTATGTAAATTCTTATTTTATAGCAGGATTTTAAATAAATTAATAAATTGGGCTGTTTTTTGATAAATCGAACTCAGGTAGAGTTTAATAGAAACATTGTTGAGAAATAAGATGCATATTAAGATTAATTAATGATTTTTTTATAATCACTGAGAATATAATGTAAATAACTAAGGGAGTTGTGACGTCGGTGGTGACGTAGTTTCGGTTACAAAAAGACAGACATGATCTCTATTATAATAAGATATATTGCATAGTTTTACTTCAGGTTGTCGTAGGGCCAAATAACAGAGCCTCCAGAGAAATCGGAGATCGAACGCACGATGTTGATTTTGGGCTACAAAAATATCTTGCTCTCTTTTGTTCAACATGAGATTTTTGTGTAGATATTAACTCGAATTTTCTTTGGAGGATTATTATATCAGAAAAATTCTCGAAGAACAAAATCATTACTTTAAGAAAGAGTCAGCAGGATTATATCCAATGGAAAATATCGATAACGTTCTTCTCTTTAGTTTGACACAAGGTCTAAATAGTGGAGCACATATAAGGAATCGAAGTCTGTACACTAACAATGCTCACGGAGACAGACTCGCAAAACTTTCACCTGTACTTTTGACATTTTTATTGATCCAAGTTTAGTCGGGTCACACGAGTGGGTCTTCATTAAGATCCAAATTGTCTAAAATGACGATGGCTTTCTTAAAAGCTTATCTATAATCATATTACGATAGCTGAGACTGGTAGTTCTAAAACGATGTTTTGCCTAGTACAGATTTACATGAGTGATATCAGTCAATGTTATACGTTATTAGATTGCAATGTTGTTGATTATAACTATAACCATCTTATACTTACTACGCACAGATTACTCCACCAAAGAGCTACACGAGTGAGCTCTCATTGAAATTTGATCTCGTAGTAAACATTGCGCATATATTGTAGATATATTAAAGGCAGAGTTAGCGTAACAGTTATCGTCGGCAGAAATGGAATCAACGAGTTTTAATACTGGATTAGTTTGTTTGCGCTTCATCTCACGCTAATACTCTTCGGAAAGGCATGAAACTATCTGTTCTCTCAGTTATGAATAAATAGTTGGGCAGACTGTGTTCTTTAGCTTTATTTTGGTAACTGGTCTAGAAGAAGGAAAACTCTGAATTTCAACTAGTTTTACTTCACTTAAAAACTGACCTTATGTAACATTCTTCTCGTGCCAGAGGGATTTGGTAAATGCAAATTTATTATAGATATCAAGTAAACGTATTTTAGTCTAATACAGGATCAGTATATACAGATACAAATAAACTTATATATGTCTATACAATCTTCCTAAGAAAAATTATAACTCAATTTATCAAATATATGAACACATTTCCGCCTCATTACAAAAGAAATTGCAAAAACATGAATATTAGGGTTTCGTTTCATTTATTTTCAAACGAAACAGCTTATTTCTTTTCTTTTTTTTTTTTAGCGCTCTATCAGTATCTTTCACCTACAAGGTGCACTAATACATATACTGATAGATAGATAGATAGATAGATAGATAGATAGATAGATAGAAAGCTTACATAGATAGATAGATAGATAGATAGATATTTAAACGCTTAGATAGATAGATAAATAGATAGATAGATAGGGAATTTCTGAAAAGGTTTCATAATTAGAAAACAAATCTCTAGGGATATTTACTCCTACAATGATTTCAATCTCGAGGTGTTGTACTTAGTAAAAATCGTTAATGTATCAACAGAAATGGCACAGTGTTCAAATGTGAATGACAGCTTCGGAACTATTAGAAGACTGTGGCCTTGTGTCAAACCAGGTGATGTTTAAGCTTTCTTGATAGATAACGAGAAATGATAAATAAAATTATCTCGATCGGCGATTCATGCAAATGAAGAGAACATGTGTTGCCAATCGATCTCGTCTATAATTCCAGAATTAAACTAACATCTGCCCTTATTTATGAATGCCTAAGTCCCGAGACGTCCATGGCACATACGGCCAATGGTTGTTGGGAAGGGAAGTCAGACATCAGGATTAACTGGGTTTTAAAAAAAGGCTTGTCTTGCATATGCAACATTCATTTGTCATATGCGATCAGATGACAAACTGTATCTGGAAGATTTCACTCCTAATCCACATTGGTCGCACAAAATGGCACACACGATCTGCTTTGAATTCACCCTCAGTTAATTCAAAGCACCTTTTCTACCACTCCAGTTTCCCCAAAAGAAATAAAAACATAAATGCCAAACCTTATCATCATTTCAATACAAAATGATGTTCTGAAAATTATTGTATTCTGTCTATCATTGGGTAGATTAGACATTAACTGTGATTAAGTTGATGCAAAATCTTCAGACACCATCTTTTGAACACTGTTAGGGAAATTTTACAAGTGTCTTAATAGTTTATCAGTTGTTTTTCTTCAGTGTAATCAGTTAATCGTAGAATGAAATGTACGGACCCAAGGAAAAATCGTAATATCGGTCAGCGTTGAAATATCTATTTTTCTGTCTTTGATCAACAGAGAATGAAACTTTTTTTTAAACAAGATATTTATAAAATTCATTGCGAAGATCTAAAACAAAAAAAATTAAGGTTAAACCAAGAAGCGGAATGATTGATGAAATTTCAAAAGAATAATTCATTTCAAATGACTGGAATCTGAGCAGACTTACACGGCATAATGTTACAATGAGCAATTGCTTCATTTAATAGATGAACAACAGAATTGATCAGGGATTTTATTACATGGCAACACCATTGATCATTTTTTTAAATGCGACAAAGCAAATGCTTATAGAGTTTTTCTGTTCCTTCCCACACAGAGAATTCTCATGTAGTAATATTTTGAAATTCTCTTATTTCCATCTGTACGATACTCTTTCTTTTGTTCAGAAGTTTTAACAAGTCAAAGACACCGAGAGATTTAGCAAGAAAATCATCGAATTAAAGTAGTTTTTTTTTCTAAGATTAAAACTTAAGCGGAAGTTTTAATGATGGTCATGAAAATCAGGTAAATTTGGTAAAGTAATTTCACGATTGAATTAAGAAAGAAGGAGTATAAGACTAGAATGGACTGGGTGGACAACGTCATTGATTGGGTATTGTACAGTAAACTTAAGTTTGACCATATGAACAAAAGGTATGTGCACAACCCAGAATCTGTCCAGATGAGACGCACAAACTCCTGTGGGATTTTGAGATACAAACGGATCACTTAATCTCGGCCAGATAACCAGACCTTGTAATAATAAACAAAAAAAGAGAACTTGCTAAATCTTAGACTTTGCTTTCCTGGCTGACTGCAGAGTAAAATCGAATGAAGGCGAAAAGAAAAATAAATACCTGAATCTTGCTAGAGAACTGAAAAAACTAAAGAATATGTAAGTGTCTTAGATAATAATTGTAATCGATGTCCTCGGTACGGTCACCAAAGGATTATTACAAGGACTGCAGGACTTGTAAATGAGAAAACGAGTGGAGACCATCCAAAGTACAGCATTATAAGGATCGGCCAGAATACCATGAAGAGTCCTGGAGACTTGAGGAGATTTGCTGTTACTCAAACTTTAGTGAGAAACCATCAGGTAACGCTTTAAAGACTAAAAGAATGATATATTTGATCTTCTATAATTATAAACTAGCTATGTGAAACGGGATTTGGCACACTCTTTAAAAAATAGAAACTGAATATTCAGAAGAAAACCCTTATTTAATAATGATAAAAGCACTAGAAATTCTTTGCTTACACACACGCGTGATCACACATACGCATGAATACACACAGACACACACACACATATAGTTATCATATATTTATATATTTCATTGTTGCTTCTATAATAGTGTTGACAATTAAAATAAGACATTCAACCTCAAAATCATTATTCATTTGTCATTCAAATTGTAAAACAAAAACCTCTCAACTGGATGCGGTTTTGTGTCATAACCAGAAACTAGAAGGTTAGCATAATAATCATTTTGCCTCCATTTTACGATATTTGGTTCTGTGTACTTTATTAAGCTAAACTGTTTTAAATGCTTGTTGTCACTTGATCTTCACTGAGAATAACCACATAAAACTGGGCTAAAAACAGGTTCAAAATGATAAAATTGGTGATGAAGATGAAAATGATCCTTTTAGAGATTATGATCACCATGATAGTGGTAGAAATGGTGAAGTGACATGAGTGATATGAGTGATTTTAATGATAAATGAACGGATAATCTGTCATTTTATTTAGAAAGCATAATGACTCCAACAATAAGATCAATAACAATTCTTATAATTATAAAGAAATCATGTCCTTTCTATTTTGCTTTGATAAAAAATATTCTTTCTAGTCTCGTCTATGTCTCGTCTCCTCTTAATGAAATCAAGTATTCAAAGCATTAGTTTTATTGCTTTTCTTCTCATTTTTAATTCATTGTTGGTTTGTGTTTAGAAAAAAAAAAGGAAGTTCAATCTTCATATTATTTCTTCTTGTCTCTTTCCTTATTTCTTTACCTTTTTAAAGCAATATACGTTGCTGTTGTTTTTCTTTTGTAATGTTTTCATAAACAATTAAAATCATCCTCCAAACAAGATTGCGGTTTCACGATGCGGTGGGAGGGAGTAAGAGCTTTATTTTCAGGATTATGGATGCAAGCCAAGATAGTGTCTGCCGCTTTTCTATAAAAGATTACTACCGTCAACGACGTTACTAATTGTATTTTGTTCTCGTAGCTGTTCCATCTTTCTTGCGAGACCCTATGTGACATCGAAAGACCTTTTCCATTTTTTTCCTAGGAATGTGATGTTAACTTGACGCAATAAAGCAAAACACCAGACTGGACCCGAATTCTAATTTTTTTTTAATTGACATTGTCATGTCCGGTTAAAGAAGAATGAGCTGAATTCCTTTTCTTATTCGTTTGTTTCTTTTGAAAAAAAGACGGAAAAAATCGCTTCAATCATAAATTCTACACAGACTCGTACTCTATCTGCCGCGTTTCCCTTCATTCTAAACTTATTATATTCAGGAAAATAATAATAATAATAATAATAATTATTATTATTATTATTATTATTGCGAGAGAATAAAAACTGACCTACTTTATTGCTATTTTCAGAATCATTCTCTTGTAAAATCCACTATCTACGTTTTACTCAGGTAAATATTTTGAGTACCCAACTAATTACGTTTATAATTCTAAAACATAAAACAAATTTAATCGATCAAAGCAAAGAGAAAAAATTCAGGAAGCAGACGTATCACGTTTATAGTGTCCTCAGGACAAACTTTTCCGCATCATTTCATCGACATTCATTTTTGTTCTATCAAATCATGCTATAAAAAAATTCTTTGCATTTTGATAAATTTGATTCGCTTGAACCTTTATTATCAGTGTCAATAATTTTCAACAGTTCCTTATGCTTCAGTATAAACTCACTTATCCAGCTCTATTTTGAATAATACCACTACTGTTTTCTTTTTGGGGAATTATTTTATACTCGGCATCAGAATGGCTGAAGCTCCACTCAGAAATTGGGAAGTAGACGAAAATAAAATAGCGTCTAACCCGTCAACTCAAAATTAGGTTTAAGCGTTTTAAGTGTGGTGAGTTGTACCTTAAAATTAAGTCTAGTGGTGAACCATCATTAATTGTTGATTATGATGTTTTCAGACAAAAGCTTTCTAAAAGTTTCGAAAGAACTTGGATGATCGAAAGATAATACATATATATATATATATAACCTTTTTCGGGCTTTATGCTCAATTACACATGTATTTAACATTTGTAACGAATATGCAAATACATAGCCTTTAAAAACATGAAGAAACTTCCGAGCTATTTCCAATTAGGCCGTTGTTAATTAAAAATATTCACTTTTCAAATACCTTCGTAAATTAATTTAATTGAGCAGATGTAACATAATTGCCAAGGGATTTCGGTTTATGGCTTTGGGTTTAGTTAGGCTGAGAACCTTTCGGTTCAGCACATGGGTTACTTAGGTGCAACATTAAAACAGGTGTTCGCGTGCGCGCAGAGCAGACGTGTCACTCAGAGATGTCACAATAGCCCAGATGGGAAACGGAGGGTAGCGAGTGCGAATGACGTCACTCCCCGGAAGCGCGCGGAGGATTTGGGGAGATTTTGAAAAAGTCAGTGAGTTGAGATGAGATCTGCCTCGGGGGAAGACGGTTGGTTTTCGCTTGCTCGCGGAGACCTTTGTGGCGGGTGCCACACGTGTTGGTGGGGGGGGGAGATGAAAAAGCCAGAATAGAAAGATTGGGCCTCTCTCCCCTTATGTCGAAGAACCTTTAAGATCAGAGGTTATAAAAAGTTTCCTACCTGAACAAAGTCGTTACGTGTTTTTCGAATTTCATAATGTTCTATCTTTATGGACATACGGTGTACGTTTCATACATAGCCATATCAGGGCTATGGTACACGGAGATTATACCGCAGTAATAGTAATGATGGTGTTAAACTTACCATAATAATTATCATTATTATTGTTGTTGTTGTTGTTTTTGCCCTTTGACATTCCGTATAGCTTGATCCGATATCGAGGATTGGGAGGATTGTCACATTACTAACAATACTTTTCTTTATATGTGATATTTCCAGAGTATGTACTTATTCAACCCCTCTATCACGAGCAGGATGTGACACAAGGTCAATTTTTAAGCAGAGTATAATTACCTTTAATTCATAATTTTCCTTCTAGTCAGCTTACCCAACCAAAGTTAAAGAACTTAGTCTACCATTCTATTTAACAAGATTTAGGGGAGAGAAGATATGGATTCATGCCTCTAGCGCTAAGTGAAACGCAAATAGCTTTATCCAGGATTTGAACTCGGGTCACCAATTCTAATCTGAACGGTGATAACCACCACACTGCTATGCCTAAACGAGGGAGGTCTTCTCGGCACCGAGTGTATTGCTCGGGATGCAATTAATAAACATTTGTGTTCCTTTTATATGAATGCTAGGAATCTGATGATCACGGGTATTACCGAAGTCGTTATCTTCCACATTGGATTGCTTTCGATCTCGAGGTCTTTAGATTCTTTCAATACTTCTCAGAGATAGTATGTCTATTAGAGTATTGCTACTAACTTCGATAATTATGCCGGTTTTATTGGCTCTGATCTCCCAGTGAGTGTGGATAGGTTTGTGACAGAAGTTGGTGACATGATTGTTACCAGCTTTGGTTGATGCTTATACCATTTCTGAATTGTTTGTATTTTGTAATCATTATATATATATATATATATATATATATATATATATATATATATATATATATCTTCCAGTTTTGGTATACTGTTAGTCTGTCGTGTCAGTGTATGTGATGTTTTTTGCCAGGTCTTGACAGCCTAAGATTTATAATTTCTTACATTCTTCCGCAAAACCTATAATGAAGGTATTGTTCTATCTTTAATTATACCATATGATCTCAAGGCTCTTGAATTGTGCTGAGATAATCTGGCCGGAAATTCGCAGCTACTTGGGGATCTTTTATTAGTCTACATCCGCTTCTCTCATTCTTTGTGTGTACTTTCCATCTAACACTGTATATTCTTGATTTTTTTCTATTTTCATTCTGTTTTAGTCACTCAGCATACATATCGTTGGCTTCATCTTCAATTTGTCGGAACTAGAATCGGTTCTCGGAAAAATTAAAAATAGGAAAGCTGTAGGGCTGGACGAAATTCCCCCGGAAGTATGGAAGTCCAGACAATTCGACGACATACTGCTCCGACACTGCAACGCAGTATACAATCAAAATCCGATTGATAGATGGATGAAGGGATGCATACTCCCCTTCCCTAAAAAGGGGGACCTCGGATTAGCCAAAAACTACCGAGGCATAACACTTACATCCATAGCAGCCAAAATCTACAATGCCCTACTACGAAACCGCATAGAACCCAAAATCGACAACATACTTAGAAAAAACCAAAATGGCTTCCGAAGAAATAGATCCACGACCTCACTAATATTAACCATCCGTAGAATCCTTGAAGGTGTACGGGCAAAGAACCTACAAGCGACATTAATATTTGTTGAATTTACCAAGGCTTTCGACTCCATTCACAGAGGAAAGATGGAACAAATCCTACTAGGGTACGGCATACCTAAAGAAACCGTAGCGGCAATAACGATTCTCTATAGAAACACTAAAGTAAAAGTACGATCACCAGATGGAGACACAGAATACTTCGACATTGTAGCAGGAGTACTACAAGGGGACACTCTGGCTCCGTACCTCTTTATCATTTGTCTAGACTACGTACTTAGAATATCGATTGACAAAATCAAAGAGAATGGCTTCGAACTGACGAAGAAAAGAAGCAGAAGATACCCCGCAACAACAATTACCGACGCCGACTACGCCGATGACATAGCGATACTGGCAAATACACCTGACCAAGCCGAAACACTACTGCATAGTTTGGAACGAGCAGCAGCAAGCATAGGCCTCTATGTTAATGCACACAAAACGGAATATATGTGCTATAATCAATCGGGGGACATCTCCACTCTAGAAGGAACCCCTCTTAAACTAGTAGACAAATTCACTTACCTAGGAAGCAGCGTCGAATCAACCGAAAAGGACATCAAAACGAGGTTAGCGAAAGCATGGACAGCTATCAATAGGCTATCGATTATATGGAAATCAGACCTAACCGATAAAATGAAACGCAGTTTCTTCCAGGCAGCGGTCACATCGATACTGCTATATGGCTGCACTACATGGACGCTAACAAAACGGCTGGAGAAGAAGCTAGACGGCAATTACACAAGAATGCTACGTGCAATCTTGAAGAAGTCCTGGCGGCAACACCCCACAAGACACCAACTGTACGGTCACCTGCCTCCTATCACGAAAACTATTCAAGTTAGACGAACCAGACATGTAGGACACTGCTGGAGAAGCAGGGACGAACTCATAAGAGATGTACTCTTATGGACCCCCACAAATGGCCGTGCAAAAGCAGGACGACCAGCACGAACATACATTCAGAAGCTATGTGAGGATACGGGATGTTGTCCTGAAGACCTACTTAGGGCGATGAACGATAGGGTGGAGTGGCGAGAGAGGGTCAGGTATATCCGTGCTACCAGTGCGAGATGATGATGATGATGACTGACCTTCTCGATTTTTACAAAAGCGTACTGTGTTTAGATGGGGGTGTATTATTATTATTATTATTATTTTATATTGCCGGTTCTCGAAGAAGAGATTGTCTTTTGATCTCTAATAGTAAAAAAATTATAAACAAAGTTGCCCAATCGGCTGGGGCTGTAGAATTCACCGACTACTTCTCAGTAGAGGGGTAAGACCGCACCCATAACAAGTATCCTTAATATGACACTAAACAATCTGATAGTGAGTTTCCAGTAATTCGGGAGCTTTGGGGAATACGTTCATTGCCATCGTTCCCAGGTCCACTCTGGTCAGGAGTGGTAGCACCTGATAGGGTACTATTTTGGGGTCAAATTGAACAACACTGTGTTGGTTAAGATGGGACTGTTTTGACATTTAAACTGTGTGTTTATGCTAAACTGAATTTTTTGAAATAAACCAGAATTTACATTTAACTCTGTGTATTGCCCAGTCGGCTAGGGCTATAGAATACACTGACAGCTTTTCTGCAGAGGGGTAAGACCCCACCCAACGAGTGTCTTGGGTATGACACTGAACAATCTGATGGTGAGGTTCCGGTAATGCTGGAGCTTCAGCGAATGCGGAGTACCTCTTCATTGCCATCGTTACCAGATCTACTCTGCCATGGAGTGGTGATACTTGATAGGATCCTATCTATGAGTCAACTGGGTACATATGCTAAACTGAATTGTTTGATATAGAACTGTTTTTGACATTGAAACTGTACTAACGCTAAACTGAATTGTTTGAAATAGAACTATTTATATGTATAAAAATGGATTTGGCATTGAATAACCTACAAAGGTTGATATGACATAAAACCTAAACATACAAACAAACAAACAAATATATACAAGTATTTTCAGTTTCATCCCCCCGTTTATTATTTTAAGTTAAGCCGGCCTACCACTTTCGATTATTAGATGGAAAGTCTAGACATTCTATAAAAGTCCCCTTTTTGTGGGGCCTACAAAAAATTATTTCTTTTCTGTTGCTCGTTTGAAAATCAACTGTTAAAACCCTAAATTCACTTTCTCATCGCGTTTCAAATCAAGGTCAAAAGAGCTTTACATGCCTCTTTAAAACATACACATTTCTACTCGGGCTAAAAGCACAGTGGGTTAGAGGTTGTTGCTAGTATAGCCATTAAATATAAGCTATTTCACTCTATGCGAGTTATTCACTTGTGTCTGAGTGATAGCAAGGCTACTAAGGTCGTATCATTTTGTTGTATACTACAACCATAATGATATCAATCACAACAGTAATATAAATACATGTACAAATACAAGCGGACTCTGTCGTTTCAGCATACGAACGTGTTTATTAATTTCTGGCCTCGGTCCATGGCGACACTAGGGCAGAGACACAATTCTTAAAAGTCTATGCTAACCATATTATGCTGACCCCACCCCAACGTGCGGCGCATCTTGTGATGTTTAAGATCTCAATTTATCTCATCTGCTTGCCTCAACGGTAGAAAGCCCAACTGATATCTTTTCAAAATCCTCATATTCTCAGGACCATCTCTTCTGGGCAAGTCGTCATCCACACACCAGCCCCACTTTCTGCCTGGGGGTTTATTATTACAAATGGTGATTGTCATATCCTTTGCTCGCGAGCATAAAACAGCACCAATTGACTATGCACCTGGACTAAGAGACTCAAATAGTTCAAAGTCCAACCAAACTGAATGATTAAATATAACTAAGGAAAAATGATTAATATAAAAAAAATCATTCCTTAATTATATAATACACTTTTCCTCCCCACAAAATAAAATCATTTTGTAATAGAAGATAACAAAATATTTTTTGAACTAATGTATCGATTTGAAAGGATTTTCCTTTCGTTTTTCTCTATTTTCTTCTTTCCGATTTCGTAATCTGTAACAATTATGCAATGTAACACTCTTCCTCATGTCGACTTGACCAATAAAATTACAGTAACAACAAGAATAACAATTTAAAAGAACATATTAAAAAAAAACAACACTATAAATCATTCAACAGTCCAAAAACTAAAAGTCAGCAAAAAAGAGTTCGTACCATCCTTCATTTTCTTTTTTTTGTTTCAATTTTTTTTAAATATTTTCTTGGTCTTCTTTTCTTGTTTTTGTGTTTCTTTTACTTTTCGTTTCTTCTTATCTTATGAATTAATTTCTATTTCACTTTACCAATTGACATGGATTTTTTTTTTCTTTTTCACGGATCAATTGCTCATTATCTGTCTTTTACTCTTTTTGCTTTCCTTCTGCATCCATAATTCATAAATTCTAACCTTTTTTCTCTCGTAATCTCTGTCATTAATTCATATATATATATATATATATATATATATATATATATATATATAATGCACACAATCATTGTCCATGTCCCTGTATATTTTGCATTAAGCGTCCCTTACAACTAAGCATAGCTTGTAATTAAACCAAGGTAAATGTGGCAATATTTCTCAGGAAGCAATTTTTTTCCAACCAATACGAATGGTTCGCGTTTTCGCCCCCTTTTTCTTCAACTTTTGACCCCCCCCGTCAATTGCTCTACCTCTCATCTTTTCAGTAGCTAACAAATACCTTTTTTCTTTTTCTTTCAACAAGTATCTCTACAAAAGCATGGCTCGTATCCAGCCCCCATTTCTTCATTTTTACTTATTTCAACCACGACAACACAATATTAGTTTCTTGCTTACTTCCAAAGAGGAGTTAAAATATCCTGTGGGTTCTTTTCCTAAGCAACTCAAACCAATTACTCTGTCTGTTGCTTTTTCCACTGCCTCTTGGTCTATCTTCTTTCTCTTTTTCAATAGTTAACGAAGTTACTTTCTTTATTTATCTATTTGGTCAACTATATTTCTCCCTCAAGAACAATTCAAAACCGAGTCCATAGTTTTTTTCCGGTGCATACGAGATACGTCAAGATTTTACACACATACTCCCTAATTTCCCATCCCCTGTTTCAAAATATCCTCTTTAACACAATGGTCTGGCTTCTTACCAAACCCCCAAATTCTCGATCCCATTCTAGGGGGACCTTCACAACCCAGTCTGGCCAATAACCAGAGCCTCAAATAAAATCTCAAACCCGTTCTAAGGGGAATTCACAAAACGCTGGCAGTACCACGAATTTCTCGACCCCTCTCTTGGGGGAAACCTTCACAAAACCTGGTATGGCTTCTACCAGTACCCAAAATATCGATCCCCTTCTAGGGAGACCTCACAAGACGCTTCCTATTTCCACTACTTTTCCAAACATCGAATCCGTCCCACAGACCTAACTACGGATCCAAAGGTATATGAGCATTCTCCAGACAACATATCGTCGATGCCCGCGTCTTTCCAGAGCTCGAATCAAAATCTTAATGTCAAATTATTATGCGTTACGATAGCATCCACAAGATACTACATTGTTTCATTCACAAAAATTTTGTTTACTATCAAAGTTCATTCATGAAAGGCCCAAAATTCTTATTGTCCCCCAATTCGAAACTTGTTTTTATAACCTCTCACTTTTTGAAATGTCGCAAAAACAATATTTTCTGTTTCTTTTTCTTTTTTCTTCCTTCTTTCTTTCATCATTCATAGCCACAAAACATAGCTGTAAACTGTATCTACTTATATGTAAAATATACTGGATTTTATCACCGATTTCTTATTTTCTTTCATGATTATTTAAATTCTATTGGACGCGACACTTAAAACTTTGAAAGACAGATACATAATTAGCTAAATTTTATCAACGTGAACCAGGAAAATCAAAAATACACTGAAGAAAAAAAATACTTCTCTTAATTTGAGCAATGTACCTCCCACTTTTCCTTTTATTTATTTTTTTTTTTTAAAATAAAATTTATACAATGAGTAAGTACCTTATTTTTCTTTTTTCCTTCTTCGTTCTGGGGCCTTGAGTCGAACATTTTTCTTCTTTTTTCTAACCTGTTGCTTGTCTTTCAATATTTAACATTCTTCTTTTCTCTGCTCTTCTTGGTTGGGGTGCTGCATTTGAGTACTTTACCTTCCATTGTCTCATTCTTCGGCCGGAGTAACAAAGTTTATTTTATTTATTTATTTATTTTTTTTTTTTTTCGGAGTTGATTTCTTTATTTTCCGCAGTTTCCTTCTTCGGCCGGGGTAACACAGTTGTTTTTCTTTCTTTTTTTAATTTTTTTTCTTTGAGTTGTGGTTCTTATTGTTCATCTTACGTTCTCTCTTCCCGGCCTGAAACAACTGTCGCCTAAAATTGATTTCCATCGTTCTTAGCCGCTTCTAATCGACTAAAGTACCGTGAATCGTCAAATCGACAACATAAGTCCAAAATCAATCTATATCTTCCTTTGTTTTCTTGCAAAAGACATAGCAAATCACTGCATACAATATCGTGTATTATGTTGTATACCACAGTAAAACTGATATAAATCACAACAGTAATACAATACATACACACATACTGGCAGATTCTGTCGTTTCGGATACGAAGGGGTTTATTAATTTCTGGCTTCGGTCCAAGGCGACACGAGGACAGAAACACAATTCTTAAAAGTCTTTGCTAACCATACTATGCTGACCCCACCCCAACGCGCGGCGCATCTTGTGATTTTTAAGATCTCAATTCATCTCTGCCGGTCGAGATCCGAAAAACTCAACCGCATGCCTCAACGGTAAAATCCCAGCTGCACCTTCAACAGTCGAATGCCCATTGACTTCTTTTCAAAATCCTCATATTCTCAGGACCATCTCTTCTGGGCATGACGTCATCCACACACCAGCCCCATTTCTTGTCTGGGGGTTTATTATGACAAATGGTGATTGTCATATCCTCTTCGTGTGAGCGTAAAACTGCACCAACTGACTATGCACCTGGACTAAGAGACTCGAATAGTTCAAAGCCTTACCAAAATTAATGATAAAATATGATTAAGGAAAAATGATTAATATAAAAAAATCATTCCTTAACTATAACAATTCTAGCCAACCTTAATAATGCTGTGCTCAATGTATTTCTCGTTCCTCTGATTTCCAGTTCCTTCATTTTCTTTTACAGACATTTGGGAACTATTCTAAACGCACCACCCACCAATTTCGCCTTCAGGCTCCTCATATTTTTAAGCTTTCAAGCAAGATCCAGGTATTTGTCAACCTTTTCGTTTTCTTTCATTTTTATTCTGTGGTCCGTAGAAGCAGGAAATTCCACAAAATGACAATTTCTTTTACAAAAATAAGTATTATTATTATTATTATTACAGTTTTTTTACATCAGCTTATGCTGATGGTCTTCCACTGGAGTTTAAGTGACTGCATGTCTCCTCAAGTCTCCAGGACTCTTCTCAGTATTCTGGCTTTTCTCAGTAATGCTGTAGTTTGGATGGTCTCCGATTATCATAATTATTATAATTGATTAAAGAGTTGAAAAGCAGAGATTGTAGTATAATCGTAGTGTTGATGGTGTTTGATTTGTCACAATTATTAAATGAAAAACTGCAGGCGATAAGAACTCAAAATGTTAAGTACATTTCTTACTTTTCTTCTCATTTCTCCAACCTGACATAAAGGTTAAAGGAAATTTGTCAAAGCCACCTAGGAATATGACTATTCAGTCATTCATTTATATTTCTTCTCACAATTTGTGTAAAAAAATTTATTAGTAAATTACTCCACCCGTTATTGTTCTACGGACGTACCTAGGGTGCGTATAATACTTTCTACCCTCACCGAAAATACAAATAATGAATACTCACCCCACCAATACAAACCTCTAAATATTTCGAATGGACCGGAAATATTCAATTACGATAAATTTATTTTATGAATGAATAACAATCGAAATTATAATTTTCTAAAATCAGGGATATTTTTTTTCATACTAATCTTACAAGTCATATTTTGTAAGTTCTTTTTTTTTTCTAAACGGTATGTGGAGGCCATAATTGTTTTAGTTCAACCATATTTACCTAACCCCTCCGCTCGGGCAGGATATGACACAAGGTCAATTTTTAAGCGGAGTTTAACAGGTTTGAATTCAGAGTTTTCCTTCTCTTAGACTAGTTGCCTCACCAAGGCTGAAGAACCTAGTCTGCCCTACTATTTACCCATAGCTGGAGGGAGAATAATTGGATTCATACCTTCCCCAAGGGTATTAGAACTATGTGAAATGCAATTAGCTTGGTCCAGGATTTGAACTCGTGTCGCCTTGTCCATTTCCTACGACGATAACCATTACACCACGGGCACCTTCATAATTGTTTTAGTTCAACATTTTTCTAGACTTGGCACAAACTGTATTTGGCTACTGAAAATTTTACTTTGCATGATTACAATAAAAACCTTTGAAGATGCGAAAATAAACACACATGATCCACTCGTGTAGAAACCACACTTGCAAGAGCTATTTTAAATCAAGAACTCGAAAGAAGTTAGAAAGGAGCAGTAATTCTTTAAGGTTGGAATTCAGAGGTAAAGAGAAAGATTATTTAGGGATAGAATAAAATTTACTGCTTAAATGGCTTTACTTTATTTATCAGCAAATACAAATAATCTGGTAGCTAAAAAAAAAAAAAGATACGAATGAATCAAAATATCTTATTTTTTAAATTATATTTATTAATTTTTTTAAAAAGATTTTTTATAACATAAAATTGTTCTTGAACTTGTCAGAGGAATGTGTCCCGTTGACTAATAAATAACTATAAATTTCTACTATTTAAGTTTATCAATTTCTATTTCTATTCTTATTATCGGGAGATTATAATAAGAATAGAAATAGGAAATTTGGAAACATATTCGAAATGATTTGGTACGCCAAGTAATTAAGAATTCTATCAATCATCTTTATCAAACCACTTATATATATATGTATATATAAAAACATCTAACCTTATATATATATATATATAGAGAGAGAGAGAGTGAGAGAGAGAGAAAAAAAGAAAGAGAGAGAGAGGGAGGGAGAGATGTAGGTGAGAGAGGGAGAGAGATGTAGGTGAGAAAGACAGGGGGAGAGATCTAGGTGAGAGAGAAAGAGAGAGAGTGAGAAAGATGTAGGTGAGAGAGAGAGGGGGAGAGAGTGGGGGAGAGAGAGTGAGAGAGAGAGAAAAAGAAAGAGAGAGGGAGAGAGAGGGAGGGAGAGATGTAGGTGAGAGACAGAAGGGGGAGAGATGTAGGTGAGAGAGGGAGAGAGATGTAGGTGAGAAAGACAGGGGGAGAGATGTAGGTGAGAGAGAAAGAGAGAGAGGGAGAAAGATGTAGGTGAGAGAGAGAGAGGGGGGAGAGAGTGGGAGAGAGAGATGTAGGTGAGAGAGAGAGAGAGAGAGAGACAAAGACAATATGGAAAATCAGATCAGTATATTTTGCTACGTTAATAGCGACTCAGAATGTTTGAACTATTTCTTGATTTGATGATCACTTAGGCGAGTTGAACTGGCACCGTTTATTACTCTGTGTCTCTACCATTTTTACTTCTTTTGCTCTATCACTGATATTGGCCACTTTATTCATAAATAAAGCAAACTAGATTTTAAACATAAGGAGTCGCTCATGTTGTAATGGTTATCGCTCGAAGAAAACTACACGGCGGCCCGAGTTCAAATCTTACAAGAAGATGCTAGCATTTTTACATTGGAAAAGTATGCATCCAACAATCCCCCCCTACAGCTATAAGGAAATATTAGGGCTGACTAAGCGCTTTAGCTTTAGTAGGAAAACCACTCTAAGAGAAGTTTAAAAATTGACCTTGTGTTGTGTCCCACACGAGGGAACGGTTGTATATATATATATATATATATATATATATATATATATATATATATATATTTGTGTGTGTGTGTGTGTGTGTGTGTGTGTGTGTGTGTGTGTGTGTGTGTGTGTGGTTTTATGTATGCGAATTACAAAATATACACGCTGATATTTCAACGAATTCTATCAGTAGTAAATAATCGAATGCAAGTTTTATTTGAAATCTATTATATTATATTATGAATCATCTCAAAGATATTTCAGTCGCAAAGAACGTCAAATCTGTTTCCAATGCCTTTTCTTGTTATTCAAAGCAATTCAAAAGCATCTCTTTTTGTTGTTTCGGAGTTAAGTACGTTTTTCATCCATTTTTTTATAACTCCAAATTCTTTTTTTTTTTCTCGTTATTCTCATCAGTCGAAGAGTTGGCCATCAGTTTTCCTGTCCCCCAAAGACCACTTTATTTTCCATGTATTCTTTTACACACTCCCTTGTTATCCTATCGTCCTTTCACTCACGGTTTCCCTCTCACTGGATTTTTTTTCTTTCAAAAAAATCCATCACTGTCCGTTGACAAAGACGGCCAACATGAATCACTTTCTTATTACAGCGAACTTCATCTGTTTAGTTTCGAATTTAAACTGTAATGAATCAAAGATCTGGCGACATAATCGGATTGGAACTTGGCTGGACAATGGATGGATTCATGTTTCTATTAGGATGAGAAAATGGGGAAGATCGGAACGAGAAGAAGTACAGAAGAGGTTGAAAGAAAAAGTAGAATAAAAAAAACAAAGAAGAAAAAGTAGAATCAAAAGCAGGATTGAGAAGAAGAAGAAGAAGAAGAAGAAGAAGAAGAAGAAGAAGAAGAAGAAGAAGAAGAAGAAGAAGGGTTGATAAAGATGTTAACAATTGAAGTTGAAGAAGATAATAATGATGGTGAAATAAGATCTTATTAATATATGATAAAGACGACTACGATGATAGAACTGTACGTAAAAGATGATGAGAATGTCGATGAATCACGAAAAGAGGAAAACAGTCATCAACGAAGATAAGCAAAAATAAATAAGATGATAAAATCGATGATTGCAGTTTGGATGAATAGAATATGGGAAAATGATAATAATTCCGATGATAAGGATTATAGCAAATTTGACGAGAGAACTGGGGAAAATAATGATGAAAATAATACAAAAAAAGAATGTGATAATTATGATGATGGGATAAGAAGATATAGAAGCTGATGAAATGAAAGTGGAAAGTAATGAAAGCTAAAAGAAAGAAAGAAAGAAAGAAAGAAAGAAAGAAATTCTGTGGAATAAACAGAAAGAAACCAAAAACGAAAATAAAAAGAGGAGACGGAAAAACTTAAAGAAAATAACACTGAAGGAAGGGAAAGAAAAATTTATAGAGTTTTTTAACTTAAAGATCAGTGAAGAAAGATATGAAAATATTAGTGAGAATTTACAAGAAACGACACAAAATTTAAAAGAAGATCTGGGGAATCAAGATCTGGGGAGTCGGAGAAGAAATACGAAAAAAACTGGAAAGGATCAAATAAGAAAGAAAGAAAGAAAGAAAGAAAGAAAGAAAGAAAGAAAGAAAGAAGCGACACTAAAGGAAAAGACTTGAAAGTAAGAAAGAAAGAAAGAAAGAAAGAAAGAAAGAAGTGACACTAAAGGAAAAGACTTGAAGGAAAGAAAGAAAGAAAGAAAGAAAGAAAGAAAGAAAGACAAAGGCAGTGATTAAAGAAGAAAATGTTATATTGTTCCTATGTGAATGACGAAAAGATATACACAAACCGTTATATTTTTTATATACTCCTTTTATTTGTTAAAATTTCCAGGTCGGCTCTAATAGTGAGTTGCAGAAATCAAATCATTAAAAACGGATGGAGTGAAAAATCATATTGACATTCTTCTATATGGTGGCCTAGAAGGACTCGGAAGGCCAAGTCCCTAAGCCTCTCAAATTATGTCTCTGTTTCGTTTGTAACTCACTAAGTTACAGATAAACTTAATCTTTTGCCTTCGCACGAGGGTCCTCATCGACCAATCAAAATCCATATTTTTATTAAACCTTTATTTCATGTTCTGGTTCCATATTTTTGCTGAGGTCACCTAATACACTCACTAAAACCTGTCAATCATCCAGCTAATGTCGTTAAGGGTCAACTACATCGAGCATAACCACTCACCATATTACAGAAAGAACGAAGATCTTCTAAGAAAGTATTCATTTAGCGAAAGTTTGCACTCAGTCAGAAATAAAGGAGGCACATTGAAAACTGAACTCACTAAAGAATATTCATTAACCTAAAGTACAAACCATGACATAACACGAAGCGTCCATTAAAAAAACAAAATGGAGTTTTGATTTGGCGTAAAGAAAAAGCAAAAGAAGTCTTGAAAATCGTATGTAGAATCAAGAAAAAATTAATATGCAGATGAAAGACATTTAAACATTAGAATAAGCCAAGAAAGATAAAATTAATATCTTACATGGAGCATCAACATGTATTTATTAGTCATTTTGAGCGAAATATTTTCGAAACAGATTCTCAGAAACATTTTTAGATTGTAGTGCATGCTTGCTAATCTATTTCTTTATATCCCGGTGTCAAAACATCAGGAAATTTACAAAGATGGCCGACAATTATACTTGGTATTGGTGACCATAAAGTATATTTAAAAAAACAAACTTACAGTGACTGAATTAAATCTAAATGATACCCTAAGCATAAAGAACTGAATATATGCAGTACTGATAATTTATTCTTGAACAAACAAATAATTTACTTCCTGTTAATCTATTTCAGGAATTTAAAATAATAATATAACACAATAAAAATCAATTTCTATTATGATATACATAAGTAATTTTGTGATTCAGGAACTCAATCAGCTCTGACTATTGAATAAACCGATTGCATCACTGTATAAGAGTAACCACCCCCTTCATCCATGAGTTTCCTAGATATGACACTAAACTATCTGATGTTGGGAAATGTGGAGAACCACTTCGGTGCCATTACTCCCAGGTCCACTCTGACCTGGACTGGTTGCACCTGTAAGGATGGTAACAATGGTTCAAATAAAAGTCCAGTCTTGGACAAAGGATCATTATTAATATAAAAAATAACTATTATTGTTAGACTGCAATAAAACCCATCCGCCACAAGAATGATGTAATACAAGGTCAACGTTTAAGAAGATTGCTGCTAGTTTTCCTTCTCCTCGACAGGTTGCTAAACCAAAGTTAAAGAAATTCACATTTGACCATTATTTTATTTGGCCTTTATGGATGCTGCCCTAAGGGAAGTATTTGGTTATAAATATCGAAAGAATATTTATGTATCTATTTGTTATTTACTAATTACTATTAGGGCAAAGTGTAGAAAACCTTTCTAACAGGATGTATGTGCATACAATGGAGCAGATTAATACAATTCATTAATATTTGACCATTGTGAAACATAAGGTCAAAGGTGAAGAGATTGAAGAATAACCTAAGCGATAACACGAGCACAATGAAAGGCGTTATAGGTTCGGTTTCAAGCTTTTCCGAGAAATGTATTTTTAGTCCTAGCTGAACAAATGTCGGAAATATTAGAGGGAAAGAAAAACTGAAAGATGTTAACTTCTGGGAAAGATATTTCGGATCCAAGAAACCACTGAGTGAATTGTGTATAAGTAATAACATCTGGAAATCGATAGCAGAAAGTAAAGCATCTAACTGCTCCTCTGACCAAACAATCCATTGCTGAAAAAAGTGTGAAAACAAAGAAAGAAAGAAATGGACTGGATAAACTAACGGAGAAAGTGTAATGTAGTGGCCGCCTTCGGCAGAAGCGACGCTGGTGCCCAGCTGTGTGACCAACAGCAGAAGGTCAATTACGAGAAATCTCGCAGTAGTCGAAAGAAACGGTCAAAAACGAAACTTAGGAATCTTTAAAAAGTAGCAGCCAGTTATTTACTGGATGAATAGGTCATGGCCTAAATTTCAATGCTACCTGACCCCTCCATTGAGGTTGGGTTAGTATTTTTCAAAGAATAAGTCTTTCCTTGATCGACTTGAAAATACCGCTGCACGCCTTCTCGTTTTTGAGATTGTAACAGAGGGAAACTTTGATGTCGACCGTATAGAGAGTGGAACTTTTCGGTGACCACGTGTCTAACTTTTCCTATCTTGATTTGACAGCCTTATCTCGTTATAATCTCATCATCACAAATTTCTTTCTTCGACTTTGTCAACATTCTTCGGTATGCCCTCAACGCTGCATAATCATATTCGGTTCCGATTGACTAGAGCGTCTCTCAATGATGCGGTAAAAAAAGTCCTAAGTAACGTCCCAGACACAACATAAAAGAAAAGAAGAGAAACAGATAACGGATAAAACAGATGGAAAAGCGGAAATCATAAAAAATGAAAAAGAAATCCACTCGTCGTTTCTTCACTTCGTCTTTGTCTCTAAGTCACCGCCAAATTTCTTCGGGATACTATATACTAAAATACTAAAACTGGAAAGAGAAACATCAAATTGCAAAGAAAACTTTTGATACGACCCAGGAAAGTTTCAGAATGGTGAAAGCAAAAAATGACACACGCGAATCAAAAGCAAAAACAAAATTTCAAGATGGTTCAAACAATTCAAAGAAGTCTTCAATATATCTAGGCTTCTGGAATACATTACCTATCTCCTGACTTCTAACCAATATCGAGTTTTTCCTTGAAGATGATATTTGGAAAACTATCCAGGAACCGATGAATAACAAAACCGCCTGGGTTTTATGGCACAACAGGCAATATACTCAAAGATTAAAGGTATTGTAACATTACCTGAATGTACAAACTCTGCAACTGGATATGAGATCGCCCATTTAATCAATGGGATTGAAAGATTAGTAAGGGGATCTACAGCAGCTTTCAAAAAGGAAACCTTTCAGAATACGATAATAGAAGAGGAACTATTTTGTTTTCGATCCTGGGAATAATTCTACTGTTAAGTTATATCGAACAAAAGGAATGTAAATGACAATGAACTACAAAAAGAGTAATGTCACGTGGTCTACTACTGAGAGGAGAGAAATAAGGAATTTCTAATACCCTCCGTGTTTGAATTAGCAGGCCGCCAAAGATTGACCGTTAAAAGAGAAATAAGGAATGTAGGTCAACTTCGGCCGGCCGTTGAAGGAAGAAAAAAATGTGGGTCAAGCTCTCTGTACCCTGTAACCTCGCCCGGGTAAAAGAGATAGTAGTCCTAACGAACCGCCAGGGAAAGGAAGAAAAAAGGCTAAATGATTGCCTAGAATCCTAAAACGGAAATAGCCCCCTTTTTCGTCAGCGGAAATAGAAAATAAGAAAATCAGTTTTGAAGAGAGATGTCGTCGTGAACAGATGGGGAGAATCTCGTGCCAAATTCCGGGCGAAGCACCAGAACCGGGATTTGCGGGACAGTAGTTGAAGTGATAAGATATATTGAAACTACCGCCGAAATCACCGGGGGAAGACGGAAAGAATCTTGGACAAGGAGTACCTATGCCTTCAAGCCAGAGCTATATATATATATATAATTCCACCAGACCGTAAAAAGAAAATACTCTCCGAAAGAAACCCGCCAAAAAGATAAGTAAACATTAAAACTGTTTCTCCCTACACCCTTCTTAAGCATTGCAATTACTCTCTCTCTCTCTCTCTCTCTCTCTCTCTCTCTCTCTCTCTCTCTCTCAATTTAAAGAAAGAAGAAAGAAAGGAAAAAGGAAGAAAGACATTTATAGTTATGTATTATCCGCTGATAATATAGCCGACACGTTGAATAGGTGTGTCTGCGTGTGTATTAAAAAGATTGTTATATTTTAATGTCCCCACGTGTTGAAGTTTGTTGATTGTCTTGTCTGCTGTCAAGTTATCTGGTTCATGTTTGTTTTCAGCTTCATTCGCCTTATGTTATTCTCGCCTAAATTGTCCTATTCTTTCCTTTAAAAATATTATACGGGGAACCGAAGTTGTCGACTACTATAGTTAATATTATTATATCAAAACCTAAAGGCTCATATCTTCCTTTATCCTGGGGGTAGGAAGAGCTAGTGGCCGGGTGGGTGTGTGTGTAATGTGAAATTTAGAAACCCCTTGCCAGCGGCGGTCAGTCTAGCCCCAAATTAACCCCCAACATAATATGCTAGTTCCTATATGCCTGAGAAAGGACTCTGAACAAGGACTTATTCTACAAGGGATCAAGTGCCAGACCGCCCCGTCTTCACACGTGCGAAAGATAAATTCCCGTCTTGGGATTTTTATAATTTTGCCGTCACAGTAAGCTGTTTTTGTCTTTGGTCTTTCCGTATAGAACACATGGGAACACCAAAGAGAAAAACAGCTTACACTTAAAGTGCTGAACTGCGAAATCGTATTAAGTGAGGTTGAACTCCAGTCGCGTTATGACGTTCAATGTTGGAGTAATACCCTGGAAAAAAGTATGAACCCCCTTACTATCCCGGCTGTAGGTTGAATAGTATCACCGGTGTTCTTCTACAAGGATGGTTTTGGTATAAATAACACATTAAATGAATGCCATTAAACAAGGAAACCAAACAAAACATTTTACTTTAAAACAAACGCGTGTGACACTCATTATTATAGATTATCATTATCATAGATTTCACTAAAATCATTGATAGTGTAAGCAACAAATAACTAAGGAGGCATTCTTAACGTAACTTTTTTCATTGTAGAAAAAAGTCACCGCTACTCGAGTCTAAATTCTAGACGAAGCTGTTGGCACTTCACGTACCAAAAGGCATCAGTCCACCCGGGAAAGGCAGCAAACCACCTGGGAAATGTATCTATCCACCAGGGAAAAGGCATCAATTCATTTGGAAAAGACTCCCATTTACCTGGGAAATACATAAGTTCACCTGGGAAATATATCTATCCACCCGGGAAAAGCAGCAATCCACCCGGGAAAGCCAGCAATCCACCCGGGAAAGCCAGCAATCCACCTGGGAAATACATCAGTTTACCTAGGAAATGCATTAATCCACCAGGGAAAGGCATCAATCCCTTGGGAAAGACAACCATTCGCATGGTAAATACATACTATAACTTTGAAAGATTCCAGAGTAATTTGTAACAACAATCCAAAATACCTAAAATGTCAGTTAATGACACAAGAGGGCAACGGCGACGGGTTCGAATTCCTCACTGACATCAGTGAACGGTCTTTCCTGTTCATAATTGTCACTGGCTCTGCACTGGAACGGAACAAAATCATTTAGCCTGCTGAACAAAGTAATAAGAAGTGTCCCCTTAACACCAAACTTAGGTTTAGGTGTCTCACATAGTACAATGGTTTGGTTTGGTTTAGTTCGTTTAATGGTTTCGTTATTTTTTTTGTATGTATACGAACTATGCATATTAAAGAAGGGTCACAAAATAAATGAAAATGAATGTAATGAAGATCCTATTTAAAAAAACAACAACAATGTTTTATGTATGGTAACATAAAAAGTACACAAGAATGAATGAAATGTTTATAATGAATGCAAACCACAAAAAAGTCTTCTCAGAAAAGTAAAGTCCCAGTCATTCAATAGAAAGATGTCTGTGTGTATTTCAAAGTGAAAAATAAATAAGGAATGGGTGTGTGCTGATGTGAAATTAAACAAAACTAGGAGAAAGAAAAAATGTGTCTTTATCTAGCGACGGCAAACAGAAAAATATCGTTTTTTATTTTTTTAAATATTTCAAATTTCGCACGTGGAACGTGAATAAGCAGCAGTTTGATTCTAAATATTTTGATTGGCTGAGCTGTGGAATATTGTGGTGACATAATGTTTTACTATTTTCTATTTTCTCTTACTATTTGGTGCTTCAATACTTTTCCCGGTGTTATTAGACCAAAAGTGAAGGTAATAGTGTCAGTGGAGTTTGAGTTCACTTCGAGGCCACAGAACAGCACTTCAACTTTTACGCCATATTATAATGGTTAACGAGCTAGATTATCAGACATATTCAAGTCATAATGGTGGAGGTGCTCTTAGCTTAACGATTATCAGGAAATTATTAGGAAAATAGAATCGGTGACCCGAGTTCAAATCCTGGGAGAAGCTATTTATATTTAACTTCGCACTTAATAGTTCATCTCTTCCACCATTTATGAATTAATAGTCGGGTAGATTGTTTTGTTTTTAGACTTGGCAAGGCAACCAGTCTAAAAAAAAGTAAACTCGAATTCCAAACCAGCTGTACTCCACTTAAAAATTGACCAAGTGTCTGGTCTTGCCTGTGGCGGAGGGGTTGGGTATATTCATATTTGTCGGTTTGGTTGGCATTGGGTGCCTCATACCTACTGCTTTGTATCAATCTAAGCTCAGTAAATGGCAACAATATTCTAGCGCTGCGAAACCTGACAAATTAAGATCACCCGAAAAAAAATGGACACCTGACATAAAATATTGGGCATGAAATGAAGAGTTAGTGACGGGTCACAACAGTTCTCCGTGTTAACTACGATCGGCACGAGGAGGTGCCCGTGGTGTAATGGTTATCGTCGCAGGAAATGTACACGGCGACACGAGTTCAAATCCTGGACGAGACTGATTGCATTTCACATAGCACTAATACCCTTGGTAAAGGTATGAATCCAATTATCCTCCCTACAGCAATGGGCAAATAGTAGGGCAGACTAGGTTCTTCAGCCTTGGTGAGGCAACTAGTCTAGGAGAAGGAAAACTCTGAATTCAAACCTGTTAAACTCCACTTAAAAAATTGACCTTGTGTCATATCCTGCCCAAGCGGATGGGTTAGGTAAATATGATAAAGTATCTCCACGAGTTGGTTCATGTCTTGTGCTTTCTAAAAAGAAAATGATGATAATTAAACCGATGAAAAGACACCATCAAACCAGTGAAAGACAACACGAACCGACATGAGCTGATGATTAATTTAAAGAAGGTGGAACAATGACACCAACAGAGAAGACCTGCTTAAGACTGTTCACAGCAGAGAGCTATAACCGTCTCATGCGTCACTTGTCGTGCAAGCAAGTGAATTTCAGAGGAAGTAACAAAACAGTCTCAACTATAGAAGGCTTATGTCTACTTAAAGACAGATATGTTCAAATAAACACATAGATATTTTTCTGCGCTTTTCCCCAACGTACTGGACCCTTAAATGAAAACTTCGATGTTCCAAACATTTTAGAGACATAGTTTTGATATGTAGCCACAGTTGTAAGGAAACTCTTGAATTTTTATTTCATTACACAAAACTTCGTCTGATACAAGGCCATTTAATTGAGTCCGAGAAGGGATCAAATTTGATCGTAATAATCTAACATATCAGCTCTATATCTATTACCTCATGTATTAAGAATTGATTTTATGTATTTAACAAACTCCTTCGTCATAAGTAGATTCGGACACAAAGTTCTAAACTGCTTGAATTTCAATTTTCTTTCTCCTAGACTGGTTGCCTAAGGAAAGTTAAAGGGGCAAGTCTTCAAGACTATTTAGCTGAAGAAAGGGGAGCAACAGATACATTCATGCTTTTATCAATGGCATAAACACAGTTAAATACCAACAGCTTCGTCCAGGGTTTGAAATCGGGTCGCCATGTTTATTTCCAATGACGATAACTGTTAAACTACTAGGGCTTCCCAAAATTCATTATTGGCACATTATATAGAATGAAAAAATTGGTCATTTTGATAGTCATGGTTAACTCTAGAATTTACTATGACGAAAAAAATCAGATTTAAAAATATGTAAATAAATGTAGCCCTTTTGTTATTCAATTATTTTTAAAGATTTTCCTTAGATCATTTTTTTTTTGTCTTTATTTCTCATTTTTGCCTTCTGATTTCTTTGCTCAGATTTCTCTACCTGACAGAAGAAATAAATATTCACCTTATAAAGGGGATATGGGGGTCGTCTGTTTGTCAAGTGAGAATGGTGATGGAAGAGCCAAGGGTGCTTAGACATGATCATCATTTTCGACGGAATCAATACAAAACTTTTTTCGACATTGTAAAGAGAAAGAAAGAATGACAAAAACAGACCAACATATGTTGCAATGTTAACCACAGGAATAGGGAATGTCTGTTAACGAAGAAAAAATGGAAAATGAACGAAAGAAATGAACGGATATCTAATCCTGTTTTTTTCTTTTTGTATTTTTTTTTTTTTTTTTTTTGCAAAATAAAACTATTATCGTTATTTTTCTCTTTTGAGAGTTTTTCACACAGCGATAGCTAATGGTTTTTCACAGGATTTTAAATGACTGCAAGTCTACACAAGTCTCCAGGACTCTTATCAGTATAGTAGAGTGTTCACTCGTTCTCTTATTTCCAAGTCCCCAAGTCCCTATAGTGACTGTACTGAGCGCTCTAATCCCAATTGATGTCCCCGTCACTCCCATATTCAACATTTTTTTTGTTATCTAGCAAGGTCAAGGTACTTATCTCTCTTTTCGCTTCCTTTCAATTTTACCATGTGCTCAGCTGCAGCAGCAAAGTTCCTTTTTTTGTTGACTATTACTAGGTCTGGTTGAGATTTGATGATTCGTTTGTATCTTAAAATCCCAGATAACTTTATACATCTCATTCTCCAGGACAAATTCTGTGTTGGACATATTCCATGTGTTCTTATGGTCAAATTTAAACTCCTTGCATTATTTCCAGTGGGTGATTTTCCCCACCCAGCCGTCTGTAGTTTTATACTCTTTTTGTGCTAATTTACTGAATTCGCTTATTATGCGATTGGTCATTTCATCTCTATCACCACATAACCTACATTAGTTGTTTTGTTGCGCCTTGTCTATTTTTTTACTTTGTCATAGTCCTTATGGCGTTAATTTTTACTGCTACCAGAAGAAATTCAGTTTCTTTCCTAAGGTTTTCCTTTCTTCGACATATCCAAGTCTTCTCGTGTAAGATTTTGCTTGTTTGTCGCTTGAAATATTCATACAGTTGTTTCTCATCCCATTTTTCGCGTTATTTTTCTTCTGTTGATGCTTGTGTTGTATGTCTTGTTTTTGGTCGCTGTAATCAGTCGTCTTCTACGCTTTTTATGTAGTTTTCGAGTCTTTGTATCGATGCATCGACCCTTATCCCTTTAATGAAATTTCTATATCGTTTGGTTTTTAGTAGTAATTTCCTAGTTCTCTACAGATACTCCTTTTTTATTTTTTTTTAAATTTCATCTCCACTTGTTTGATGGTGTCTGCTTCCTATATGTCAAAGGATTTATAAGTTTTCTTTTCTCCGCAAATACTGATTTTTTCTTGGTTGGGTCGTTCTATTTCTTTCGTCATGTGCACTTTCCCGCTTCTCATTATAAGCATGGTGCATTTTTTTTATCCGGAATTTCATCCCTCTGTCCGACATATTCTCATTACCCATTTATTATTTACTCATTAGAGTTTTTTTTCACATCAGCGTTAGCTGATGGTTTTTCACTGGAGTCTGAGTGACAGCAAGTCTCCAGGACTCTTCTCAGTATTCTAGCCGTTCTCAATAATGTTGTAGTTTGGATGGTTTCAACTCGTCCGCCAACTTCCAAGTCTTCCACTCCCTTTAGTTACTGTTCCACACGCACCAATTACAATTGGTATAATTGTCACCTTCATGTTCCATAGTTTTCTCAATTCTCTAGCAAGGTCGAGGTACTTATCCTTCCTTTCATATTCTTTCAGTTTTATTCTGTGGTCAGCCTGAACAGTAAAGTCGACAATTTTGCAAGTTCTCTTATTTTTGTTGATTATTATTAGGTCTAGTCTTCTGGCTGAGATTAGGTTATTATTATTATTATTATTATTATTATTATTATTATTATTATTCAGCTAACTAGCACAAAAAGAGAATAAGACTAGACTGGACTGGGTGGGGAAAATGATCCACAAGAAATAGTGCAAGTGATTAAAATTTGACCATACGAATAAATAGTATATGCAGAAACCATAATCCACCCTGGACAATGAGACGCATAAAATTCTCTGGGATTTTGAGATACAAGCAGATCACCTAATCCTACCGGAAGACTTGAGCTAGTAATACTCAGCAAATAAAGAAAACCTACTGTATATTAAACTGTGCCGTCCCAGCGGACCACAAAGATAAAATCAAAGAAAACAAAAAGGGAGACAAGTACTTGGATCTTGCTAGATAACTAAGAAGGCCTATGGAACATGGCGGTGACGGTAATGCCAGTTGTAATTGGTGTGCTCGGAACAATCGCCAAAAGCTTGAAAACGGAGTTGAAAGAATTGAAAATCGAAGGACGAATCGAAACTATCTAAACTACAGCATGGTTAAGATCGTCCAGAATACAGAAAAATCCAGAAGACCAGAGGAGACTTACTGTCACTCAGACTCCAGTGAAAGACTATCGGCTAATATTGGTGTGAAAAATTTGTATAGAGTAATAATAATAATAATGATTTTCTCCTCCCGTCACTTCTTTTCTTTACCTCCTCATTTTCAACTTCCTTTCACCTATTTTCTCCTTATTTTTCTCCTTTCTTCAATTCGTAACGTGACTCCCAGTTCGTCTTAAACGCTTTCTTTTTTTCTTATTCCTTCCTCTCCTTCCTTTCGTCTTTTTTATCTTCGACCTCCAACTCAGCTATATATTTTTATTCATCTTCCTTTCCTTCTCTTCTCCTCTTCCTGCTACTTTTATTTCTCCGCTTCTTAATCATTCTCTCACTAGTTCTTTTTCTACGTTCACCTTTTAAACCTTTTCTTGTGTCCTTGAGAGATTTTTATTCTATTAGTGATTTCGTAATTCGAGTCCAATCAGCTTGATTTATTTATTCATTTATTTATACTGAGCACCTCAGACGAGAAATCAAGGGTCACCAAAAGGGCAGAAAACATGCCCATTTGGGGATATTTTTTTTAACCTCGAGCCCAGCCCTGATTATTTGCCTGATAAAAAGGGATATTTTATTGTGGTATTTTCTTTTTTTTTTTGTTTTGTTTTGTTTTGTTTTTCTTTCTTTCATTCTTTCTTTCTTTCTTTCTTTCTTAACACTTCTCAGCATCTGCGAAGATTTAAATAGAGGCTGATAGCTCTATTGTTCGATCAGGAGTGGCGCTCACGTTGTGACAGCAATAACACATAAAAGAAAATAAATCTTAACACACTCACAGCTTTTTTTTGCCTTTTTTTTTTGTTTTGTTTTTCTTCGCTGCACATTGGCTGGTTTAGCTCAGAGGTTAGAGTAAAGGTATTGATTTATATTTTTTAAAGTTTACCGCAAACTCACTTGCTGAATATATTTATTTTGGATATCTACATATACCAAATATGATAAGAGCACCTTGGAAGGTGTAATGGTTAGCAAGCTAGTACTTGCAAACCTTCACGAGAGAGTTCGAGTCTCATTGGGTACCCCATTCATTCAGCATTGTGCCACATGTGAGCAAAACGCTTTCACGTTGATAGCTTTAAGAAGTCATTTAAAAATCCCTTGGTTTTGCTTCAAATATAAAAATTTACTCTAAACCCTACCTGTTTTAAAGAAAGGGCACATCAAATTTTTTCTGAAATCACTTAGAATTTACAAATATTGAGAAATATCTTGCCCCACTTTTCTCTTTTCAATGGGGAGGTGAAGCTGCCCGGAGAAAAGATTAAGCTTTTTGATAAAAACAGTTTGCTTCAGTGGAAAAATAATAATCTCTGTTATAATCAGTTTTTTATCATATATTTTCATGTTATCGAAATCGGACAAAACTGTCGTATTTTAGCGTGATTCTTGATGGCACAAAAGCTGTTAATGGAGAATAAAGCAAAGTGCAACCAATTGGTAATTGTGTTGAGTTTGTGATTGTGCTCCTCGCGAGTCGTTGCCATTACGAAGGAGAAGAAACTAATACATTCTTACTATAGTGAACTTTCTCTTTTTTGATTGATTTTATGCAATTAATTATAATATAAATTCTCCAAATATGGTGTCACTTGACATTGAGTTTAATAGCCGCTGAAGGCAGCCTATAACTTAATGATTATTACAATATGATTTAACCATACAAGTTCATTTTATATATATATATATATATATATATATATATATATATATATATATATATATATATATACGATCGATAAAATAACTTGGACCTTGGAAACCGGTGAACAAGAATTTTCAGTTTTCCCATTCAATTTTTTTTCTTCCTCTTTTTTCTTTTTTCTTTTTTCTTGGAAACCGGTGAACAAGAATTTTCAGTTTTCCCATTCAATTTTTTTTCTTCCTCTTTTTTCTTTTTTCTTTTTTCTTGGAAACCGGTGAACAAGAATTTTCAGTTTTCCCATTCAATTTTTTTTCTTCCTCTTTTTTCTTTTTTCTTTTTTCTTGGAAACCGGTGAACAAGAATTTTCAGTTTTCCCATTCAATTTTTTTTCTTCCTCTTTTTTCTTTTTTCTTTTTTCTTGGAAACCGGTGAACAAGAATTTTCAGTTTTCCCATTCAATTTTTTTTCTTCCTCTTTTTTCTTTTTTCTTTTTTCTTGGAAACCGGTGAACAAGAATTTTCAGTTTTCCCATTCAATTTTTTTTCTTCCTCTTTTTTCTTTTTTCTTTTTTCTTGGAAACCGGTGAACAAGAATTTTCAGTTTTCCCATTCAATTTTTTTTCTTCCTCTTTTTTCTTTTTTCTTTTTTCTTGGAAACCGGTGAACAAGAATTTTCAGTTTTCCCATTAAATTTTTTTTCTTCCTCTTTTTTCTTTTTTCTTTTTTCTTGGAAACCGGTGAACAAGAATTTTCAGTTTTCCCATTCAATTTTTTTTCTTCCTCTTTTTTCTTTTTTCTTTTTTCTTGGAAACCGGTGAACAAGAATTTTCAGTTTTCCCATTCAATTTTTTTTCTTCCTCTTTTTTCTTTTTTCTTGGAAACAGGTGAACAAGAATTTTCAGTTTTCCCATTCAATTTTTTTTCTTCCTCTTTTTTCTTTTTTCTTTTTTCTTGGAAACCGGTGAACAAGAATTTTCAGTTTTCCCATTCAATTTTTTTTCTTCCTCTTTTTTCTTTTTTCTTTTTTCTTGGAAACCGGTGAACAAGAATTTTCAGTTTTCCCATTCAATTTTTTTTCTTCCTCTTTTTTCTTTTTTCTTGGAAACCGGTGAACAAGAATTTTCAGTTTTCCCATTCAATTTTTTTTCTTCCTCTTTTTTCTTTTTTCTTTTTTCTTGGAAACCGGTGAACAAGAATTTTCAGTTTTCCCATTCAATTTTTTTTCTTCCTCTTTTTTCTTTTTTCTTTTTTCTTGGAAACCGGTGAACAAGAATTTTCAGTTTTCCCATTCAATTTTTTTTCTTCCTCTTTTTTCTTTTTTCTTTTTTCTTGGAAACCGGTGAACAAGAATTTTCAGTTTTCCCATTCAATTTTTTTTCTTCCTCTTTTTTCTTTTTTCTTTTTTCTTGGAAACCGGTGAACAAGAATTTTCAGTTTTCCCATTAAATTTTTTTTCTTCCTCTTTTTTCTTTTTTCTTTTTTCTTGGAAACCGGTGAACAAGAATTTTCAGTTTTCCCATTCAATTTTTTTCTTTTTCTTTGTACTCCGATTATGTTTAACGTATTTTCGTTGGGCATACGAACTGATATTAAATCACCAAATTAAAACAAATGGCTGCAATCAACAGCAGTTTATTTCGTAAGTTAACCTGGCCCAATTTTCTATTTTCCTTTTTTTTTCATTGTACTTATTCTTTAAACAGTGAAGACTGAAATTAAAATTTCAAAAAAAAAAAAAAAGAAAAGAAAACGAAGAATAAGTAAACATGGGAACTTTTTTTAATTTGTTATTTTTTATGGGAGGGATGGAATTTGCAAGTACGTTAATGAAAAGAAAACCATGAAAATACAAGAATTTATGGTAACTCTCATCATTTTCATATTAGAATTACTTAGATTATATGGATTTGGCGGTATTTGTACTGATGATCGAAAATTGCAATTAATCAGGGTCATTTTCTTTTTGGAAATTGATTTGATAGAAAGATAACTTTTCAAAAAAAGGATTTTCCTTATAATTTGAATCACATTGGTGCATTTGTTGAATAATTCAAAGATGTTTTTCGCAAATAAAGAAACGTTAAAAAATAGCAGGTTTTTTTCTTTTTCTTCTTTTTTTTTTTTTTGATTCGGCTCCTCGAACATTTATTTAGTTTTTATTTTGAAATATAATCGTTTATCTTTTAATACAAATAATTTGTTCTGATTAATATCAAGTGTCTTGTCAATTCGCAGTGGAAATCAAAATCCATACATGGCCAGTAGGCCCAGAATTAATATCCATCATAAAATTCGATGATGTCTGTACCTTCTTTTTTTCTTTGCTTTTTTAAGATTGATATAATTATGTCTTGGTTCCGTTTTTGCTTTCTTTTGTTTTTCAGCGAAACGAAACGGAAACAACAAAGCTTATATATATATATATATATATATATATATATATATATATATATATATATATATATATATATATATATATGGGAGTAAATAATGGAGTGTCAACCGATAATATATAGAGAAAAATTGATAACAAGGTAATCCATGTAGAAGGAATAAATCTCTCCTTCTACTTGTATTACCTTGTAATAAATAAATCTCCCTCTCTCTCTCTCTCTCTCTCTATATATATATATATATATATATAGAGAGAGAGAGAGAGAGCGAGTAGAAAAAGTGAATAATCGATGCTGGTCGGGATGACAGAACCAAAAAAGCATTCATCGCTGTCTGAACAATTCTCGTGATATCAAAGTCCCGATGAAAGTTATTCAAACTGAAACGTTTAACGTTGGGTTTACATCAAAATAAATTCTTCGAATTCGGATTATTCTGTTTTTCTACATACTTCATACTGTCTGATTCAGATCCATATAACTTCCATATATATATATATATATATATATATATATATATATATAGAGAGAGAGAGAGAGAGAGAGAGGACTGCAGACCAGAAATTTATGCTCCTTGTAAAAGTTAATGGGGTATCTTTTAAGTGTTTTTTTTTTTTTTGTAAATTTAAGGTCAATTTAAAGAGTTGGTGGTTTTTCTTTTTCTATTTTCTTTCTGTTTTGTCCAGTGGAGGTACGGCTTACACACACACACACACACACACACACACACACACACACACACACACATATATATATATATATATATATATATATATATATATATATATATATATGTCTCATCAACCGAAAATGACATCAACATGTGACTAGCAAAGGCATGGACACCTATCGATAGACTATCGATCATATGGAAGTCAGACCTGACCGATAAAATAAAACGTAGTTTTTTCCAAGCAGCGGTCGTGTCGATACTGCTATATGGATGTACTACATGGATGCAAACTAAAAGTATGCTGAAAAAAGGCTGCGAGCTGTATTGAACAAGTCCTGGAGGCAACACCCCACAAAACGGCAGCTATGCGGCCACCTACCACCCACCATGAAAACTATCAAAGTCAGACGAACCTGACATGCTGGACACTGCTGGGAACGTAAGAACGAACTCATAAGCGATATATATCTGTCGACCCCTTCACGTGGACAAGCAAAAGCAGGACAACCAGCTAGAACCTATATACAACAACGCTGGGCCAATACAGGATATAGCCTGGAAAACCTCCTGGGAGCGATGTACGATAGTGACCGGTGGCGAGAGAGTGTCGGGGAGATCCGTGCTGGTAGCCCCACATGATGATGATGATGATATATATATATATATATTTCGATCCCAGCTTCGGAAATCTAGCCTGTCTAGCCTCACTGAAGAGTTCTGATAGAACGAAACAGGTCAGTCTGTGGATGACAATATATATATATATGGAGGGGATGATGAGAGAAATAAACAGAACGAAAGACAGACAGACAGGCAGAAAAATATTTGTACATAATCGCAATGCCTACTCAGTGAAAATCGACTTGCCAAGCAATGAACAAGTAGACTATCTGAGTAACCCTCACACCACGCGATTCACCATAGATAGATAGATAGATAGATAGATAGATAGATAGATAGATAGATAGATAGAATGTAATCTTTTTAAGCTAAAGTGAATCCACATATTCACGTGTTTGTTATTTTGTCTTTGTTCTGTTTTTTCGTTTCTTTCCTCCCAATTTAAAACAAAAAAAAAATCGCCTGAAATGATACAGAATTTCGAATGAGCATTAATATTTATAAAATGATGGTCGAAATTACGTAAACCATCAGATTAGTCGCCTTTCTGATGGTCTTTCTTGATCATCAATCCAGTAAATTAAATGGAGCGCCGAAATGATCGAGTTAGTTGAATGACATCTGCTGCCAATAAATTCGATGATTTGAAGAGAGACACTTCAAGCAAGGAAAGAGATTTTCCAAGCCACTCACCACTATATGACGTCTCATTATGTGGACAGATTGGACGATTGTTTAGGCCACTCAATAAATTACCACCGTATACCATCCCCTCCCCCACACACTTTGATGCTATATTCAACTTTCTTCGGTGTCTGATTGGCTGTTCTTCAAGGAATTAATTTTGTTTCTTCGACAAGAACATGTGGATACCATCTTAGGTTTCAAGTTGAACAAAAAACTGACTGACCATTTTGTTATGTTTGTTTACAAAAGTTTATTCCCCCTGCTTTTATAAGAGGTTCAAGTTTCAAACAACTAAATGAAAGGTAAAATGTAAACTGATTTACAGTCATTAACTGTAAAAAAAAAAAATAGAAAATAAACAAATAAACAGCAATAGCAAAACAATACAAAAAGCAGCAAAGTAATTGGATCTATTAATGTTCATAATATGTACCATTAAAAGCAATAGTATTTACAAAGATTTCTTAGTTCGACGTATATTTTGCATGGTCTCAAACAAACAGAACGACGCACCGTAACATTTACATATGCATCATTGCACAAAATTAATCATCATCAATGACTATATTAGATATGCCAACAATGGAGCACATATACTACACTCTGATCATAGTATTTACTGGCTGAATACTAATGTAGGATAGGTATTAGAAATCAGTAGGATATATCTGGCGAAGGAATAAAGGGCTACCACTCGCGTAATACAAAGCTCTTTTAATAAACTGAGCCCTCTGGTATCCGGTAAAGCTAGTACATAATGCATTATGATTCTCGAACTAACGTTGGTCGCCTAAAGGCTGAGAGGTAAGATACTAAGTCTAAGGTAAAATTAGGCGGGTTTCGATCCCAGTTTGAAACGTCTCGTATCTGCCACACTGAAGAGTTGTGATTCAATGAAACAGCCTGTCTGTGGTGGACAATATATATATATATATATATATATATATATATATATATATATTGTGCGAGTGAGAGAGAAAAAAAAAGATGGTGATTAGTTGGTTGGGTTTATGGCATATCAACCACTGCTCTGAAGATAGACTGAGTGAGAAAGGGAGAGTTAAATACAGTCTAGCCACAAAGTCAGCAGAGTTTGCTGACTGTCAGTGCAATAGCTCTGATGATTTCATTGGCGAGAAACTAACAGTCACCAAAATGAAATGTTAAATATATTCATCTTTATGCATCTACATACATATGATATAAGTCCATGAAGGTCTTCACTGTTCCGTCCTACACTTAGTCGTGTCATTTTTTTATCCATTCTTATATATTTTCCCAACACCTTCGTATGAACAGGATGCAACACAAAGTTATTTTTAAGTAAATTCAGAGTTTTCCTTTTCCCAGACTGGTTGCCATACTATGGTTAAAGAATTCTTTCTACCCTACTATTTACCCGTAGCAGGAGAAAGGATAGTTACCTTTCGCAAAGGTATTAAAGCAATGTCAAATGCAAACAACTTCGTCCTGGGTCTGAACTCGGTTCTCTGTGTCCAGAAATGGACACAATCAGACCATGGAACTAGTGCTCATTCTTTATGCAATTCATTAAAATCTAATCTTGCTGACATCCATATTTCTGTTCCCGGCAATGCCTCATTTACTCATTAGACTTCTTACAAAGCAGCCCAAGATATTTATGTTCAGTTAAAGATGTTTTCAAATAAAATATGACTGGATGAGGGGAAGAAAATTCGTTAAAATGTTATTCGTAAGAGTTCCACCAAATAGATAGTAGAGAAAATAAAGTCCACAGTCTCACAGGGAAGTGGTCTCTAAACCAGAAACAAAAGACTTTGCTCGTGGGTCGGATTGAAAAGAAAGAGGCATTTTTGAAGATGAAAATTGGGAGGTAAAAATTGGAAGACTGAAGATAACCGGAGATGAACAGAGGGAATGGAACAAATACTTCATTCACTCTTCTGTCAAGAAATACATCTTTACATGTTGACAACCCTAACCATGGTTGGGGTTCCGTAAAGAATTGAAATTCTTCGGGATACAGAAAAGCCTGTTAATTCTAGCCCCTCTTTACTCACACTACGCTTTCTGAATTAAATCAAACTAAATTACTAAATTTTTTCTGCTAAAAAATTAAATTAGTGTGACATGATCTGAAAAAAAAATGTTAAAATGTTGTTTGTTACAACGCGAAAACACTTTCATTTTTGATATTTTTTTTCTCTAAGTGGCGATGAGGACCTGCTATTCTGAAAAGTGCCAATTCAAAATAGGCGATGATATGTGTGACTTGATATCAAGCATCGCTCTCTACCAATTTCAGATTTTTTTCTGCTTGAGGAGATACCGGATTAACAGATAATATTTCATCCAAAGAATAGCAAATAAGGTGATTTACATAAATTTCTTTTTAATTTAATTAGGTGCATATTTGAATTTCAGTAAAACGAGAGAAAAAAAAAGAAATATTGGATGTATAAAAAATGAATTTGTAATTTCTACCAATCTTGTCCTCTGCTTGTCTTTTTTCTCGCTATATTGTTAGATTTCTAATGATTTATTCATCTTGACAAGAATGGGTCAGGCAAAATGATTTTTTTGGTTTTTGGTTTTTTGTTTGATTTTTTTTTCTTTTTTTGGTTTGTTTTGTTTTTTGTTTTTTTCTTGATTGGCTCTTGTTCACTCAGTGTGTTTGCTGAATTTCGATGTTATTTATAAGTCATGTCACTGATAAACCCTTCTCCCTGCGCCGCCAAAAAAATTTTCTTCTGTTTTAATAGTTTTCTTTTCCTAGATATTATTGATATCAAGCTTATCCAAGTATGATACGAAACTAAAATCACTCAGTGTGGATCGAAATCAATATCTATAATCGTTGGTGATGGTAACTAACAACTTCTTGAACTTTATCATATTTACTACACGAATCTTAGTACACCACAAAGTCACTAGTAAAAACTTATAACAATTATTCTACTCTGACTCAAGATCAAAAGGGCAAACCACTCTGAAGGTATTCAGTGCCGATATAATAATATGCAAATTTGTATATGAAGATATGTCTATGATTGGAGGAGTCCTCATAACGTTTGCTCCAATGCTTGACTGCTTCATTGTAGTATACGAGTTCGAACTCCAGTTGCGTATTACATTCAGAAAAAGCAGATAAAATCAATAACATAGCTGATCAAGTCACTCATAAAAGCTTCGGGAAAGGGAACTAAGAATTAATCTTCAGGACAACATCGTCTCATACATATATATATATATATATATATATATATATATATATATATATATATATATATATATATATATATATATATATATATATATATATATATCGATATACTGTATTTGATTATAATTATTCATATCAAATATTTTGAATGGTTAAGCATAAAGAGACGCATTGGATTGTGTCATCAACAATTTCATTCATGCGTCAAGGGAGTGTAATGAATTCACGCATCTGGGGAGTGCATTGAATTCAAATATCAGAAGAGTGCAATGAATTCGTACATTAGGAGAAAACAGTGAATTCGTGAATCTGGAGTGTGTAATAAATTCGTATATCAGAGGAGTGCAATAAATTTGTGCACTTGAGCAGTGCAACGAATTCGACAATCAGGGGAGTGCACTGAATTTGTACATTAAGAGAGTGCAATGAATTTTTACCTAAGGGAATCTAATAAATTCGTACATCAGGGGAGTGCAATGAATTGGTGCATCTGAGGAGTGCACTGAATTCGTATATCTAGAGGGTGTCATGAATACGTACATCAGGGAAGTGTAATGAATTCGTGCACCAGAGCAGTCTAATGAAAGCATAAATCAGAGGAGTATATAAAAATTCAAACATCAGAGGAGTGATATAATTTGTACATCGGTAGAATTCATAGAATTCTTACATGAAGGTAGTAAATTGAATTCGTCTATCAGGAGAGTGGAGTGAATGCGTGCATCAAGGCTGTACAATGAGTTCGGACATCAGGAGAATGCAATGAATTCTCATATCAGAGAAGTATAATGAATTCGTACATCGATGGAGTGCTATCAATTCTTGCATCAGCAGAATGCAATGAATTTGTACATCAGTGGAATGTAAAAAATTCGGACATCAGATGAGTCCAATGAATAAGTTCATCAGGAGAGTGCGTTGAATTCGTACGTCAAGGGAATGTAATGAATTCGTGGATCTGGGGAGTGTACTGAATTCGTACATCAGGAGAGTGTCATGATTTCGTATATCCGGGAAGTGCAATTGATTTTTGCATTAGGTGAGTGCAGTGAATTCGTGCATGAAAGGAGTGAAAGGAATTAATTCATCCGGGGAGCACAATGGATTCGGACACCAGGAGAATGCAATGAATTCTTTAACAGAGAAGAGTAATGAATTTATACGTCATGGGAGTACAATGAATTACTGCATTAGGAGAGTGCAATAGTATTATCCATCAGGGGCGCGCAATGAATTTGTGCATCAGATATGTGCGAAAATGTCATGAATCAGGAGTGTCAATGAATTTTTATGTAAGAGGAGTGTAATGAATTTGTGCATCGGAAGAGACCAATGAACTCATATATCAGGAGAGTGCATTGAATTCGTGTATCAAGGGAGTGCAATGAATTCGTACATCAAGGGAATGCATTGAATTCGTGTATCAGAGGAGTGCACTGAATTCCTGCATAAGGAGAATGCAATGAATTTGTACATCAGGAGAGTGCAATTAATTCGATTATCAATGAAGTGTAATAAATTCGTGTATCAGAGGAGTACAATGAATTTGTGCATCAGGGGAGTGCAAAGAATTCGTACACCAGAGGAGTATTATGGTGAACTATCTACACGATAATGAACTCTTCCTCCTTCATAAATACTAACCCTTTTCACTATCGGAGGGATTTCCTCCCAGAGATGGAACTCGATCAGCCACTGTGCCTTGCGAAGAGGCTTTTTATCGGACTGTCTGGCACCCGTGCCGAACGGTCAATACTCCATGATAGACTTGAGGCTGGAAGGCCACCGGCTTCAGCAACATTGAGATCTTTGTCACCTTTGTATAGCACTGGACCCTGCTATCCAGTTTAAGCTATAATCAGGCATGCGTGTCTGGACCCAGATTTGGGTCCATATCTAGTTAGGCTAACCAGGCCTACTTTGCACTTAGTGGGGCGATGATCAACAAATACCAGCAGCGCTTGAGCTTCGTCTAGAGTCCGACCCTAACTTTAAGCAGTCATGCCTTTGTAGACTTGAGCCCGAAAGGCCCCGGCTTCGGTTAAGCCACCTTCGGGTGAGCTAGCTGCAGGATTGACATCTTTGTCACCTTTGTAAAGTACTAGACCTCACTGTCCAGTTTAAGCTATGATTAGGCTTACATACCTGAACCATGTTTGGTTCAGCTGGTCCTAAGTGGGCCTATGGCCAGCAAAGTCAAGCAGGGCTCGTGCCTGACCTTCCCCTCCCCTAATCCCCTCTCTAATCTAGTTCTGTCTTGTGGGGGGCAGAGATAAATATACCTCCCAAGCGGGGAGTACTCGATCATCTAATTCGTGCTAAACGAGCAAAATGAATTCGTACACCAGGAGAGAGCAATGAATTCGTACATCAGAGGAGTCCAATGAATTCGTGCACCAGGAGAGTGCAATGAATATATTATAATTTTTCGTACTTAAAAAAATCGGAATTTTATCGGCATATGTAGAATCGAAAATTGAGAAATTGTTTGAAAAAATCCCCAACAAATTTGAATTACTGTAGGAATTAGTCAGATGCTTCAATAAACAGCCGAAAGCGAAGGAATGCAAAACTCTTATTTTAACCAGTCGAGGTAAAATTATCAATTAGTTGAAGCTTCCTTCTCACCTCAATTGTCTGAATTGTAAATGGTTTATTTTGACTAATTGAAATCCTTACGAGCAGTGTCACACAAATAAAATTCGACTAGCCTTCGCTGTGAATCAAGTGACCACAAGTCTCTATTGAATGCCGTAGATCTTTTCAATATCATATTGCTATCATTAGTTATAAATGTTTTCACATTAGTATTATGTTCTGACCTTTAGTGGGCATCAACTGACAGCAGATATCTTCATTATTTCAATGTTGTAGTCAGTATTCAAATTCATCAGTTATTGATAATTTTGTGGTTATTGATGTAGACCCAGTTTGGGACCACGAAAAGATAACTCGGAACATGGTATAAGTTTAAAGATATATTGAAGTAACAAGATACAGAGAAAAGTGGTGGCGTAAGCTAGGCTTACTTGTCAGTCGAATATCCAGTCTCTATCCAATCTCATGACAACCGACGAGAGTACTAGGCTCTCGATTAATATAGGATTTGGAAGAGTCCATCAAGGGGTAGGTAACGGTCCCATAAAAGTTATTGTAGTAACTAACTGCTGTAATCAGTCTTTAAAACCTTTTTCTTTTCTTTTTTTTTTTTTTTGTATATTCTTCGATTTGCATGTTTCCATCATTTGTTTGATGGTTATCTCTCGACATGGAGTGGGAGCATATCTTCCTAAATCTTTCGCAACTTTCATAGCGTGCCTGCAGACCCCATTATCACCATCATCTGGACGGTCTCAACCATTCCCTGGAATCCATAATCTTGATGTCTTTGGCACGGCTCCAACAATGCAAACAATTATAGGTACAACCTAACTAGTACTACAGTTTTCTCACTTCTCTCAATTCCACCACGCGGTAATAGAATTTTTCTCTTTTTGCTTTTTTTTTTACTTTGCTTTGTAATCTTTTTACACAGAAATGTCTCTGATTTGGCAAGTCTTTCTTTTCTTATTAATGATTATCAGATCGGATTTTCTTGCTTCATCGTTTTAGATCAAATTATCTTCCAACTTTTATAACTAAAAATATCTTGCATTTTTTCATATCTTTTAGAAAAGAATCTTATTTGTGTAGATGTCTTTTGTTACATGGTGGAACCCAAATCTTTCGCATTCTTTCCAATTGTGAGTTGTGTTCATTTTTTATGAAATTATTCATAAACTATTTGTTCTAGGTGATTAAATCTGGAAATTTAGCTTCATTTTTTAGGTTTCCCTCACGCAACTATGTTGCAATATATTTGATATTATAAATTCTCTGTAGAATATTTCTGTGGCGTATGTTATGAGTGTATAAAAGGTAAGTTAGCCGCACACCCGCAAAAAATGGTGACGTTATCATGAATTTTTTTGTTCCCTATCATTTATTATAATTGAAAAGATTTTTGTCTTCTCTCTTTTATTTATTTATTTGCTGTTAAATATTTTGGTAGTTATTTTGAGATACCACTGACAAACCACACTGTGCAAAGAATTATTGGCATCGGGCGGATGGTGGGATAATGAGAGTGTAATAAAATAAAAGGCGAAAGATGAGCGACATTTAAACTGTACATATCCTATGAATATTTCGCTAAGTATAAATTCGTTGAATCAATTTATTTACAAAAAAGACATTTTGTCAAAAAACAAATAGATATATGTTTTAACTCAATTAACCTTTGCTACTTTATTTAATTTCAGGAAGTCTCCATAAAATATAATTTTGAGGATTAAAATATTTACTTTGTTATAAAGATAATGGAAAGTACCAGTCGCGTAGTGGATAACGTGTTGGACATCGTAGTTAGCGAGTTCAATCTTCAGTCGTGATATTACGTTCACTTTCAGACGAAGACACTTAGGAAACGTATGACGTCTTTTATCCAGCCAGCAAAGGGTTAATTAATATCAATATATTCTTCTACAAATTGAATAACTCACAAAGGTTGAAATGTTATGAAAAGCAAGAAATTTAAAGATAAGACAGTGGAGTAATAATTAAGATATATATGCACGGTCTTGTGTGTTTCAAGTCATGAACGTTAACACCCCCTGAAGTGTTAACTTTCATTTTTCTTTCTTTGTAACATTTCTCATTATTTCTGCCGTTACTGTTCTTTTGTCGATTATTGTTATAAACAGTTTTTTTTTTTTTTTTTTTTTTTCAAAATATTACCGCTCAATTCTGTGCATTTTACTATTGACTTTTAATTGTCAAAGGAAACCTTTAAATGCTGATGATTTGTTCTTTTTTTTTTATAACGTCTCTGGCTTGTTGCTATCATTTCTGATGTATACACCCCAATATATAGGCGTTACATTCTCCATACATGGATCAATTGGTTAAAGTCCTTTTCTTGTCAAAATTAGAAATGCCCATTTCTGCAGAGGGGTATGACCCCACTAAAGAGTGTCCTGTATATGACATTAATCAATCTGATGGCGAGGTTCCAGACTTGAAACTTTAATACGGAGTACCCACTTTATTACTATTGCTCCCCGGTCCACTCTGACCTGGAGTGGTAGCTCTTGATAGGATCCTATCAATGGGTCAAATAAAGTAAGTTGTGTATGCAAACAAATGACTGATGTTAAATTGTGACTGTTATATTGCAATTCTTGAAGCTAAATGTGTTCAAAAAAGAGCTCAGGCTCAATTAAGAATGTTATCTACAAAACGTTTTTAAAAGTCATATACATTTGACGTATATGTATAAAAAACGTGGCGTTAAATAACTTACAATGGTTGATGTGACATAAAACCAAACCAAACCAACCAAAAAATGATTTTGAGTATCTCCTTATTAATACAGCCAGCTTATAAAATTTCTACAAACTTTTTCACCCTGTGGTGATCATTTCATATATTCCACTTCCTTTCGACGAACATATAGGTTTACATTCCTTTTGTTATTACAGATTATCTTCTGAAGAGCAGAAACACCGCCATTTTTCTATGCTGAAATCTATTTCAATGTCATCGATTTAATCAATGTTTCCAATTATTTTTCCTCTTTCCAAAAAGTTCTTCATGATTGAGTTTTTCTATTACCACCTGCTTTTTAATTGATTTCAAATGACAACAAGCCCTCTCATCATTGCAACATTATTATAATTATTATTATTATTATTATCATTATTATTATTATTATTATTATTATTTCATTTGCGGGTCTTCACACAAACATTAGCTGATGATCTTTCACTGAAATCTGAATGACTGCAACTCTCTTTTGTGTTGTATAGCCACATATTACATATGCAACTATACACATATACAGATGCATGCAGAAACATATTCAACACATTAAGGACGAGCGGACACAGTTCTTTAGAAAAATATACCTCTTACTTTATTTGAAAGGGTTATTGTGTGAGAGGTGAGTTGGAGACTGAACAGCTCTGCAACATGTTGACCCCCGCCCAACTCTTCTGGCTATAACAGCATTTCCTTCCCGTTCTCCTTGGCTGCTCAACCGGGGACCTGGTGGCCCAGCCTCTGCTGGGACATGGTTCTCATTCCAGCAACTTCTCTCCAACAGATCTGAACTTCCTGTTGCCGGGGTTATATAATAATTTGACTACCACCTACTTCTTGCGAGCGTCACAATTCACACTCAATTCAACCCGTCGACAATCAAGGTTATCCCCCGATGTCTTCAACCGGATGCACCTGTTGATTTACACTGGTGCATTTCTCATCTGACAGCCCGGCCGGGTCGGAGGTCAATATGCAACATTTGGTCTTCGGGACAGTATTCAGTATTCAGCCCTATCTCCACAATTCTTTTTTTTTTCTTGGATTACCTCGATAGATCATCCGATTTTCAACTCTTCCAACCTTCTTTCCAAGCATTTAGGGGCCGTCCCAAGGGCGCCAATTGCATTTCGTATCACCGTTATTCTCGTTCCAAAGCTTTCTTAGTGTTCTGCTGAGGTTCAAGTATTTGTCTCTCTTTTCGTTTTCTTTGATTTCCCCACTGTAGACCTCCCTGAGATGGAAAAGTTCAGTACACGACAAGTTCAGTTATTTTTTTGTTAAATATCTCTAGATCTGGTTTCTATCCGAGATTAGGTGATCAGTTTGTATTTCAAAATCCCAGAGATTTTTAAGTGCCTCATACTCCAGAATGGATTTTGGTTTGTGCATACACTATTTTGTACTATGATCAAAGTTCAATCTTTTGCACTGTTCCCAGTAGATGATTTTTCCCACCAAGTCGAGTCTAGTCTTATACTCCCTTTATGACAGTTTTATAAATTCGCTGATCATATGATTAATCATTTCGCCTCAATGACCACATAACCTATACTTGGTATTCTCTTGCGTATTATCTATTTTCGCTTCAGCGTAATTGTTCCTTATAGCGTTATTTTGTGCTGCTTTTAGAAGACATTCAGCTTCTTTTGTAAGTTTTCCCTTTCACAGTCATGTCCAGGTTTTTTTTGTGTGAGATTTTGCCACTTCGTCATATGAAATATTCATGCAATTATTTTCTTCCCGTTTTTGTTTCCTAGCTTTTGCTGTTCAGTTTGTCCTCATGGTGCCAGTGCTCTTTCTGGCTGCTTAATGAGTCTTGCTTAAACCTTTTTAATGTATTCTGTAAGTCTTCGTATTGATGCATTCCCGAAATATTTAATGGTAGCGAGTCTTCTTTCTCCTCCTTATCTTGACATGTATAGTCTGTCGATATCATCTCTCAGATGTAAGACCTAGTGTATCGTCATTAAATTTCTTGTCCTACTGTCCATTTGTCCGAGTCCCTCCCTTGTCAATTTCAAGAATGATACCGAGTATCTTTCAAGGGGGACTGTCCAGGTGTTTGTCTCTTTGATGAGATTTCTGTTGGAGAGATTCGCGATGTTTTCTTGATCGTCTGGGGTACTCTTTTGTTTTAACTTTTTTTTTCTTTAATCTCCAGTTTTTTTATGATGTTCGCTTCCAGCGTTCCCAAATACTTGTAATTTTCCTTTTCCCCAAGTGTTCTGATTCTGAACGCTCGAGGAAAAGGAAAATAAAAATGAATTAGCAGGTCTATTCCTTCTGTTATTTCTCTTTTTCCGCTTTTTTATGAGCATTGCAGTTTTTTTTATACTAAATTTCACGCCTATATCCAGGCTGTATGTTCGTATTATTTGTAACAGAGTCTCCAATTGCTTATTTTATTATCATTATTTTTTGAGAACAACTTGATTCCATCCATGAACATAATGTGATTAATCTCTTCTTACAATTTTGTAAATTTCTATACCCTAGAACATTTCCTAAGTATATGACTGAGCGATATTATTGTTATTACCCATAGTAAGGGTGCATCTTCCTGGAAGAAGCTTCCTTGGATTTTCACCTCTGCGAAAGTTTTTCCTTCGGCTTACCAGTTTTCATGGTTTCCATGATGAATTTTATGACTTTGTCAGATATCTTGTACATCCTCATCTACAATCCAAGATTGCCAGATCATATCGTAGGTCTATCTGTGATCGATCCGCGCTAAGGCTACGTTTTCTGCATCGCTTTGCGTTTCTTGGGGATGTGCTACTCAGTGTGCAATAAATCGGCTGTTCCTCTTGTTTCCCTGTGGCATCCTTTCTGTTCTTCTGGTGATAGTCCTTAACATACCAGCGAGTAACTCCTCCCTAATCTGTACTGTTAGGATTTTCCACATCATACGTAATCAGTCGATAGTTGCTGGTTATAGTTCTTTGAGGGGGGGGCTTCCTCTGGATCAACGAAGTCTTCACTTTAATTCGAGTAGATTTGCTTCTTCTATGCATCAACTCATTTCAACAGCCAATCTATCAAAGATGGACGCGAACGTTTTAAACCAGAATCCATGTATGCCATTCTGGCGAGCGTTTTTCAGTTTGGTACTTTCCTGAGTATTGTTCTGAGTGATTCCAGCTGTATGTTTGCCTCAGGGCCTTCTTCGAGCCCTTGAAATTCTTTTTTCATATCATCAGTCCATTCGGTCTTTCCGTTATCTTCTATCTGTTCCCTTGTTTTACTTCAAAATTCTTTTGCTTCTATAGCATCCGGTTGTTGATTTGACTTCGTGTATTCTCCACCTAGTTGTTGGTAGAATTTTCTATCGTTATTTTGGAATTTTCTGTTTTGTTTATGTTCCTTGACCCTCTCTTAATATCTTTTAAGGCTCCCTTCTTTTGCAAATATCTTTTAAATAATCACTTCAAGTTGTATAGTCAGATTAGTCTACTGTTTTATTTTGGTCTGCTTATCCCTAAATATCCCTTTGTGTTTTTCCTTCCTGAGCACTTATCGCAGCTTCTTTATCTGTTCTTCTCACATAATTTTCCATTCAGCTTTTGTATTTCTTTTTTGGTTTCCTTAGGAGAATACCGATTTCATCACAGACTAGTTTCGCTTCTGCATGAATTAGCTTATTTACTCCAGTGATGTCTGTAAATATACGCTAGAGCCTTTAAATTTGCCCATCGGGATATTTAGAGAAAATGTGTTTACTTTTTCGATTTCTGTCTGAACTTTTTCGAATTTTAGTTTCTGTGGGATGATAATGTAGTCTTCTTTTCAGTCGTGATTTTCTTTATCAATTCTACATTTATTTTGTCTTCTTGCGTTAAAATTTGTTTTGTAGGACTGGAGTCTGACTATTCAGTCATTATAATTTTGCATTGTTATTGAGTTAGGGGCTCTTGCTTTTCGGTAATTAGTGTTTGTTTCGATTCGAGTTAAGTGATTTTGTTGATATTCTTCGCAATTTACTTCTTCACGTATTTCTAGCATCTCGAGTTAAGGAAAAAACAACTTTTCTTTAATATCAATCTTGCTTGGTCTGCAAGTCTTTCGCTTGTATAAAATCTTGCAAAATTTCCCCAAATTTCTCTCATTCTTTTTCTGTACATCGTCTTTGTGTAGGATTGCTCTTAAAATAATAGTGAAGTACAATTTTGTTGTCTTCTCATTTTTTCCGATGGTGTCACTCCGTAGAGTAGTAGCTTCGTTCGTCGATTATCATTATTATTTCACTCATTGAGAGCTTTTCCTACCGGCATTAGCTGATGGTTTTCTACTGGAGTTTGAGTGACAGCATGATTTTCAAGTCTCCGGGACTCTTCTTAGTATTCTGGACAATCCCAACAATGCTGTTGTTTGGATGGTCTTCACTCATCTTCTTATGTTCAAGCACTGGAGTTTGAGTGACAGCAATTCTCCACAGGTCCTGTGGACTTTTCTTAGTATTCTGGCCGATCTCAACAATGCTGTAGTTTGGATGGTCTCCTCTCATCCTCTTATTTTTAAGTCTTCCAATCCCAATACCGATCCTTTAGTGACTATTATTACACTCCTTTGAGAGTTTTTCACATCGACGTAAGCAGATGATTTTTCCCTGAAGTTTGAGTGAAATCAATTCTCCTCGGGTCTCCAGAACCCTTCTCAGTATTCTAACTAGTTTTAACAATGCTGAAATCTGGATATTTTTTCTTCTTATTATTATTTCCAATTACTCCAGTCTCCTTTCCTAGCCTCTGGGACCTTTCCAAGCGCACCAACTACAATTGCAATCGACATCCCCCTCGTTCAACAGTTTTTTAGTTCTCTATCAAGGTTCAAGTATTTGTCGATTTTGTGGTTCGCGGAGAGGTTAAAATCTATAAGAAAAGAAGATCTTTTTTCCTTGTTAATTAATACTTGATCTGGTCTTCTGGCCAAAATTATGTGATCCATTTGTATATCAAAATCCTAGAGAATTTTATATATCATTCTCTTCTACGGATTCTGGTTTGTGCATATACCAAATTGGTAGCGCGGTCAAATTTTCATCTCTTGCACAGTTCCCAGGGGACCACCTCTCCCACCCAATTATGACTTGCGAACGCAAGCGTGCGATTATTCTGGCCCGGGTGGGGTGCTAATGTCAGGCTGAGCAGAGTCCAGTGCCGTATTTGTTACACGATTGCGCCATCTCAGCTGTGGGAGCTCTAGATGTCACCTGAAGATCCTGAATTTCCATTCCAACAAGCTGTGATGGACTTGGTCGACATACATGGCAGAAATTATATCATATACGCAGATCGGTAATCTGGCTGGGCGGAGGTAACCCTAATGCCGTCAGGAAAAACCAAGAATGTTTGTGACAACATGAGAACTTGGTTCTGCACATATGGTGCACCTGAATAATTCTCATCGAACGAAGGACCACTATTTGAATTTTCGAAACACAACTTGTTTCTCAATAACTGGGGTATACGTAAACGTACATCGTCAACCTCCTACCCTCGAAACGATGATCGTGCAGGATTAGCCGTTTAGACAGCTAAGCATATACTTGCCGACGATACGGACAACTGTGGTCGTCTATGCCATGATCGTGCTGCTCAGGTATTGCAGACCTATTGCAACACTCATGTTCGGGACCTCGGTATGTCCCAAGCTATAATGCTATATGGTCAGATTATCAAGGACCACCTCCCAATCCTACAGGACAGGCACCAAACACGAGAAAAGTGGAAGGAAATAAAAGAACTCAGGGAGGTTGTGATGTTTAAAAGGCACATGCGGAACAAATAGTTCTACACCAAGCACTGTGGTTCACTTCGGAAGCTACAACTCGAGGACTTCGTCCAGATTCAAAACCAAGATGGTCACTACCCTTGTTGAAGGAAAAAAACCGGGAAGTTCATGGAGACGTGTGGTAATCGACACTACCAGGTGATTGGTTTGGTTTGGTTTCTTTGTTTAATGGCATATAAACCTTTGCAGGTTATTTAATGCCAAAGCTATTCTCCTAGAAGAACAATAGTGGTGCTATACCTTTCCCAAGGGTATTTGCCCGAAAGTGAACGTAATAGCGCGACTGGAGTACGAACTCACTTACTACGATTCCGCAGTCCATCGCTTTAACCATTACACCACGAGGACACCCCCACTACCAGGTGAGGCGGGATGGAAGCAATCAGATAATGCTACGCAACCATTGCTTCCTCCGTAAAATATGACCAGTTATTGATGGCCCAGAGTGTTATACGCTGAAAACTTCGGACCCTCCCCCAAATTCTGAATCCCCTGGGCAACAACCTCCGCAAGAGGCAATGGATACAGACAGAGACGTCAACGTTGCTTTGTTCAACGTACAACACGAACTCAAGGTAGAAGAAATGGAGGTTGACGACCCTGAATACCTATAACCTGCTGAAACTCTACCCTCAAGACAACCCTCGCGTCGCAGCGTACGATCGCCAAGAACTTTGTGTCCACAAATGCAAGGACAATCGCTTGAGCACTCAGGCGCATATGGGCAAAGATGACCACGTCAGTTCGTCCCGTGCTCTCAGAGGGAGGTGGGGGGCATATAGGGGCAGAACAGAGTGATCTACCCCTGGACAGATCTCTATATAAAGAACGGACGGACGCGGCCATCTGCATTCTATTCCAGACATTGACACAAGACGGTCGTCACATCTCTCTTATTAAACCGTCGTAAATGCACGAGATCATCATCATCAATGCCTAAGACCACTACAAGGAAAAAGAGGAGGTATTATGATTTGAGCTGGTATTTTTTCGAGGTATCATGGTTGGTCAGTGGAAAGTATCTAACAGTATTAAAATGACTGCAGATGATTATCTAGCCTTCTAATGTCTTTGTGAGATAGCACCTTGAACATTCAAGATAATGCTCCTCGTATGTTGCTCATAAAACTACGGAGAACCTGCAACATTTAGGCGTCTGTAGACCTCGGAAGATGAACTAGCCAGCCAATTGTCCAAACTTAAACCCAATTGAAAACATGAAGGGCATTCTAAAGCGACGAGTTTATGAAAAATTGATACTAATTTAGAAGGAATAACTTGTATCTAATCAATTCTAGAAACCCATGAAGATAGATAAATTTTACGTCTTGAATGTTTTCTTCGAAAAGACTCGACGAACTGTGGTTACCTCCTTCATAGCGCTGGCGAGTATTGCATTTTGTTAACGTTATAAAGATTTTCATTTCATTTCTAACCTTCATTTTGGTTATTTCTCATTCAATAACCTTTTGTTAGGTTACAACAGTTAATCGACAAGTCTAGGAGAAAGAAAACTGATTTCAAACCAGCTTCATTTCGTTTAAAAATTGACCTTGTGTCACATTGCCCATGACAGTAGGATTGGATAAATACATAAATATATGTATGAACACAAACAAACGCAAAAAAAACGTAACGTTATGAACATAGACACATATACGTATGCAGTCATATATCTGCCAGCTAACACACACATGCAAATCAACCCATACCTAACACCATATACAATTGACTCATACCGACAGACAAACTACTAAAGCTAATAAGTGGAAACATTCTAAATAAAACACTCCTAAACGTGTTAATTACTGGACAGGCACCAACATTAATTGATATATCCCCACCACCAAAAAAAAAAAATAATAATTTCTCCCCTCCCTGTATTTGCAAATGCCGTTTGCTTTTTATCCAGTCTTCCCGCCTCTCTCTCTCTCTCTCTCTCTTTCTTCTTCTTCTTCTTCTTCTTCTTCTTCTTCTTCTTCTTCTTCTTCTTCTTCTTCTTCTTCTTCTTCTTCTTCTTCTCATAATCCTGCCATGGAGATTACAATATTTAACATCCAGACACAGACGGAGGAACAGCCGTCTTTGATCTGTTTATTATTCATTGATTTTTTTACTCTGATTCATTGCCCGAAAGAAACAAAACAAATAATTTGTATTTTAAAAAACATGACCGTAAAGTGAACAGTGTTAGAGGTAGGGAATTTACTTTGTGGAAGGGGAGTTGTTCTATAAGCGATTGCCTTTAGATGTATATTCACAAAACTATCAATATGGAACAAAAAGTGAATTTTTAAAACCATTTATCTGTGAGTCATCAAGCCGAATACGCTGTTAGTTATTACCTTTTCAAATCGGAGAGTATGCTTGGATCGTACAAGGCCAAGATTCCAGTGAAACTATCGACAATGTAAAAATATCAAGATTTAAAAAAAGAAGTCTTCAAAGCGAGGTATTTATGCTGCAGAAGTACTGCGAATTTTACAAGGAGGTCAATACTTTTAGAGAATTTTGAATCGGCGTAACAGATGAATCTACCACGATTATACTGATTGATTGATTGATTGATTGATTTTAGCGGCATTTCAACCTATCTAGGTTTACCTTATGCGAAGAGTCTTGTGAATCGCATTCATTATACGTTCCTATTTGCACTTGGGTGTAGTTCTTTCTTAAGAGTGTTTTGCGGAGGGTTATGACATACGGTTCCATCGAATACAACTAATTCTCAAACAGATATATTTGACCCATAGATGTGACCGTAACAGATACTACCACTCAGAAATCAAAGGACCTGAGAATAGTGGCAATAAAGGGCTAGAACACACTATCCAGATGTCCAGAGCTGGAGCCTCGCCATCAGATCTCGATTTTGCGTTATCCTGTCATATTTCAGAAACAGTTTTTTTTTTCGTGGTGAAGAGGTCTGAAACTTAGTCTAACGTAAAGTTGGATGGGTTTCGATCCCGGCTTCGAGCGTCCTGCGTGTCTAGCCACACTGAAGAGTTCTGACGGAACGAAACAGTCTGTCTGTGGATGACAATATATATATATATATATATATATATATATATATATATATATATATATATATATATGTTCTATCTGCTTGACTCTCTTTCTATCTCAATTTGCTCTTTCTTTCTCTCTCTCTCTCTCCCTCTTTCTCTCTCTCTCTCTCCCCATGTATATATCTCTATATCTATTTGTATATATATATATGTATGTATATATATATAGAGAGAGAGAGAATGAGAGAGAGAGATAAGTTATGATTGCGTAGATAGTGAACATCGCTTAGTGATTACCTGTTTCTTACATATGCAGCTATCAAACTAAAATGATCACCCAATTCTAGGAATTGTTTACGATGCTTCTACGGTATGGAAACATACATGAACATGCGCTTTATCACTGATATTGAGCAGCACTCGATATTGAGCCTCCATTTAGCCATCTATCTGAATGTCTCTCCTAAATGGTGATGACTTGCCAGCCTAGAAAATCAGGATTCGAATTTTTTGCTAACGAAATGTATGTACATTCTCTGAATTATATAAATGAAAAAACATGAAATCAGTGTGATGAATGCTTATATAAAACTTCCAACTATATTCAAACTGAATATTAAGGAAGGGTTTAGTTGGGAATAGTTATCACAAACTGATTTATTACAAAGAAAGAAAGTCTGATTTCAAAATAAACTTGAGTGAAATTCAGTTTTGGGCCAGTGCAGAACTTGTAAAATGCATCGTCTCTTTTGACGATGTAAAACTGTCCCCTAATTTCAAAGATATTTAGAAAAACCCAAAAAGCACAAAAATTTATAATCACACCCACGGCCCACAAAAAGTTCGACACACGATCATTTTTAAGCGGGGTACAACAGGTTCTCCAAGACCGGTTATCAACCATGGCCAAAGAGCCCAGGTTGCTCTTCTATTTACCCGTAGCTGGTTGGGAGGGACAGATGTTTTCATGCTTTTTCCAAAATCATTGGAGCAAAAGTGAACTGCAAACAGCCTTGTCTGGAATTTGAAATTTGGTTACCGTGAAAATTTTCTTAAAATGATAACCATTAGATCACCTTGTACGAATCAAACTTATAATCTATGGTAACTGTTCTGCGAGACATATTTCTTTCTATAGCACTAAGGTAGGCACAAGTTGTTGCTTATCATGCTGTAACACGTATATATAACAATGAAATAGTTGGGGATAGCAAAAGACACCTGAAGAGAGGATAGTGAATTGTAGACTTACTGAGATTAAGATCACAGAAAAGGAATGTTTTGAGAAAATAAGAAAAATTAAGGAAGCAGCAAATGAAAATGTCAGAGAAATGTCTAAGTCAGACCTGTAAGAGATTCAACTCGTAAGGACTTCCACGACTCAACAGAAATGCAAAATGAGCTTCCTGGAAAAAACATAATTCAATAAAAAAAATAATTCCGTTTAATACCATTTCTAATTGAGGTTTTGAAGAAAAATACCAGAAGAGGAGGGATATTCTTTGCGAGGGTGGATATTAAGTCTAAAGAAAATAGAAGAATCTGTTAGTGACATTGTAAGAACAACATAATTAAGATGTTTAATTTTCCAATGAATTCTTTAAATGTTAATGATTACAAACTGTACACCGAGTCCGAATATACTAATAAGTCTACTAAAACTCATTATACTTACAAATTGGACTGGGAGCCAACCTTTTTAGCCATTACCCAACAGTAGGCGCCCTGTATTCTCTAAAATATAATTCGTATAGCTATTGTTAATTTTCTTGACAATAAATCATTGTTTGTTGTCGTTTTTATATTGCGCCTAAACTTTGACCTTTGTTTTAGTAGTTCGGCTTTGACTGCTACCAGTATTGAGATGTAGCCGATACTGGGATACACACTGTTAATTTGATTTTATTTTGATTTGGTTGTCGAGCAAGAAGGAAATTAATCTGTAAATTGTGATGCTAAAATGGGTCGTCATCTAATGAGATAGGAAAATGTTTGGAGTGAATATAACAACAGCAAAAATCACTAGAGTTCATGATTAAAAAGCCGGCATATGATAATCCTTAAAGGGGTTTCTGTATGCTAAATTAACTTGTTAGGGAAATTAATTTTCAGCAATTAACTTTCAATAACAATAACTTTTTTTTTCTTATCTGCAATATTTACCACCTTATTTAGTAAACATTGTTTCAGTTCTATTTAATGAAAGATACAGTCAAAACTTTCCTGAAAACGCACAATTATTTATTTTTCACTATACTAATTTTGCGTGAAATATCTACAATTTTGCTTAAAAAGGGTGTTTCAAAGAACGCAACCTTAAATCTACTGATGTATTTAAAAAAATGTCTGATTTCAAAATAAGCCAGCGAACAATTTCATTTTTGGTCAATTAAAAACATGTTAATGCATCGACAAAAATGTTTAAAAAACTGTCCCCTAAAATCAAAAAGATTTAGAGAAGTCAAAAAAAAACGCAAATGAAAAATTGGATAAATAGTGTCACGTGGCCTACCACTGAGAGTAGAGAATTAAGGAATGTCCCCTACCCCTCCGTGTTTGAATTAGCTGGCCGCCCAAAGAATGACCGTTAAGAAAGGAATAGAAATCTAGGTCAATCCCTGGCGGCCGAAGTAATAAATCCAGGTCAGAATGAAAGCCAACAGACGTTTGCACTTTGTAACCGGGTGAAAGAGATAGTAGTCCTAAAGAATCGCCTGACAGGGGAAGGAAGAAGATAGAAGCGAAATGATTGGCCAGAACCCTAAAACGGAAGTGGAACCTTCTTTCCGTCAGCGGAAATAGGGTAAAAGAAAAATCAGTTTTGAAGATGAGGTCGCCGTGAGAGGACGCGGGATCTGATGCGAAACTCCGGGTGAAGAAGCGAAATAGAGCTCTGGACAAAAATAGCAGACGCCTCAAGCCGAGCTCCCTTGAATCCCGCTAACCCGTTAGAGAAAATGTTCTCCGAAGGAACCCGTCAAAAGATAAGTAAACACTAAGACTGTTTCTCCCTACAGCCTTCTTAAGCATTGCAATTACTCTCTCTGTCTCTCTCTCTCTCAATTTAAAGAAAGAAGACAGAAAGGGAAAAGGAAGAAAGACATTTATTTTCATTTATTATCCGCTGATAATATAGCCGACACGGTGAATATGTGTGTCCGCATGTGTATTAAAAAGATTGTTATATTTTAATGTCCCCACGTGTTGAAGTTTGTTCATTGTGTTGCTTGCTGTCAAGTTTTCTGTTTCATTTTTGTTTTCAGCTTCTTTCGCCTTATGTTATTCTTGCCTAAATTGTCCTATTCTTTCCTTTAAAAACATTACACGGGAAACTGGAGTTGTCGACTACTATAAGTAATATTATTATATCAAAACCTAGTGGTCCATACCTTCCATAAATCTAGGTTTAGGAAGAGCTAGTGGCCTGGTGGGTGTGTGTGAAATGTGAAATTTGGAAACCCCTTGCCAACTGCGGTCAGTCTAGCCGCAAATTAACCCCAACATAGTATGCCAGTTCCTATATGCCCGAGAAAGGACTCTGAACTACGACTTATTCTACGAAGGATCAAGTGCCAGGCTGCCTCGTCTTCACAAGTGCGAAAAATAAATTCCCGTCTTGGGATTTTAATAATTTTGCCGTCACGATAGATTCTGACACAAGACCACAACATTGGAGCACTTACTAAGAATCAAGCTCACTACATACGCAAACTGTCCTCCAAGACATGCTTATCGCCATAGCGCTACGGTAGCCACCACAAGTTGGTTCCATAAGATTAAAATTTTAGGCTAAAATATTAGTCAATCGACAACACTGTACTAAAAGAAAGAAGTACTTATCGGTTTAAATGGCTGCTTCATGAGCTAATACCATTCGAGGAGACATTCCTTGTGTCATGTCAGCTTTGTCGACTTTTCCAAGGACGAACGCATGTTTTTTGACGAGATTTATTTTGCGTGTGAACCTTTCAAATGATCGAACAAAACCAATGATAAATTTCTCCCTGTTCATACTTCCCCAAAATGTTATAATATTGGAGTTTCAATGTCTATTGTAACGTTGAAATGAATATGTAATTAGCATTTTTTAACTGTGCCATTTAAATATTTTCATTGCACTTTGTCAAAAGTACAGTTGCATCATTTTTTAAACATCCAATAGATAAACAAAAGTTTATGTATAAACAATGAACCTATTTATATACCAAAGGAATGGTTTTATTCAGCTAAACAACAAATAGAACATTTCTCTGTTTCGTGTAAATATTTACAAAGTGTAACCTAGAGAAAAGTCCTAAATTCTTGGTCACCCAGGAGGAATCAAACTTGCCCCACTAGATAACAAACAGTTAAAAGCAGTCTCTCAATTAACAATTAAATAAGCTTATTCGGACACAGGAATATGGCACTCAATACGTTAGCGAAGATCAAGTAGAACTTATGATCACTCCACAGTAGACTTTCACTAAAATGAGCTTGAGAATTAATTTTTTTATTTATTGCGGACTTTTTGTCCTCATCTTGGTAGTTTTTGTGTTGTTGCTTCTTTCGCTACTTCAGGTGATTTACCGCGACGTCGGATAGGAATGATGAGTCTTGTAACCGTATCCCCAGTATTTACTGCCTTCTATAGTTGTTGTCTGGTGCGATAGACAACAACTCACCTGACGAAGGCCAGAGGCGAAATTTGGCCGAAACGTAGTGTAAGAAGAAACAACACAAAAACTACCAAGATGAGGACAAAAAGTCCGCAATAAATAAAAAAATTAATTCTCAGATTAAGAAGCCTCATCTCAAAATGATTCCAATTAAAGACAAGTATAAAATGAGCTTATTCAAATTTGAAGCATCTGGTGAAGATCGAACTCACTATATTATAAAAGATTATGAAAGAGATTTACCTAATAAGCATCGATCGATGAATTTACCCCATCACTTTGTAACCAGAAAAATGTGACACAATGCCAATTTTTGATTGGAATACAACTCCTAAACTGGTTACCCTACCAAGGCCATAAAACCCTATCCTTCCTCATAGTTTCCCATAGCTGAAGGAAGAACACTTGAATTCATGCCTTTTCCCAAAATATTAGAGTGAAATGAAACGTATATAGACTCATCTAGGATTTGAATTCGGGTCACCAATTTCATTTCCGGCCACAATAACCGTTACGCTGAGCGCACCTAACCATCGATTTATGGCAAGTTTTCCTTACTAAGGCTAAGTTTGAATTACCGATGAATAAAAAAGAATCAAGAAATATTAAATAGAGAAGTGTTAGAAAAGGAGAGAGAGACTAATATAGTGTTTCGAGCAAGCTTTACAGAAAAACATATTTACCGCTATGTAATCTCTAGCCAGACGTAAACTTCCATAAGCGAGAAAAAAAATAACCTAATTGAAATTTTTTTGCGGGGTGGGATGGGTATAATTAACTGATTTACTAGAATAGTAAGAAAAATATCTGGCAGTTAACCATTCATTTGTAAATAGTTTTAAAACAGAAATTGCGCAATCATTAAAAACACTAGCAAAAATATACGCCCTCCGCCGGGCGCAAGTGTTTCAGATTTAATGTGATAAAATATTATATTAAATTAATACGATAAATGAAATTAGATAAGAACGCATAATAATAGTATACCATTTTTATTTCATTTCAACTGATTTCAAAATAAAATTATACATAAAACTGCTTTTAATACGTTCAAAAATTTTTAAAAATTATATTCGCAATCGATAACATTTTAACAAAACTGATTTTATTCAAGTTTAATCAGTATGTAAATTATCCCCACCGTATACAAAATGTAACCCTTTGTTTCTTAATGCATAAAAAGCATTTCAGGATTCTAAATACATCAATCTCATGAGCTTACTCTCGCCACCGGTTTTCCGTGTCGGTCGGTGGAATCAATAACAAGCAAAGATTCGCATAGCACTTGGCCTTTTTACAAGCAGAGATTCACATTGTACTTAGTGAATCAATGACTAGTAATGTTCCACTTGCACCGGACCTTCTGGTCTGGTGAACCTATGACCAGCAGCTCAAGATTTTCGGGTCATGCACAACCTCCTCCATCTCAACGCTTAAAAATCTTGTGTCAAATCTTACCTGGTGGGATGCATGGATGATATCAATCCCTCAGGCTTACCGCGGTTCCGGTTTTCTGGATGGACGCCGAACATTCGTGCCGAGTTGCTGAAATCAATGATAAGCAACGATTCACATTGCACTTAGTGGATCGATGACAAGCAATTATCTGCTTGTACTCGATCTTCGGGTTTGGTGTGCTCCTGGCATACTCTCAATGTTACTGACCTTCAAGTCTACTGAATCTTGACAAGCATTGACAAGCAGCGCATGTCTCGACTCGTACAAGACCTGCCTCTCCTCTGATCACCACTTTTAAAAAGACCTTGCGTCAAATCCTGCCAGGTGGCAGTACGGATAAATACCTGGCATCTCCCTCCGTTTAACGTAGACCACCTGGCATTCATGTCGGATAGATGTTATAAAGCTGACAGCCTGGTTCGTGAGTTCCTTCTAACGAGCCAATACCTAATTGGCAGGGCTGAGTTTATCGCTTGTCGCCTGACTCGCAACAATATGAGAAATATCGACGGTACCAAGCATCTTTTGTGATAGTTACACATGAAACTCGATTCGAACGCGACTCTCCACTCTCAAATGACATAGTTTCAAATCCTGACTTGGTGGGACGTCGTTTAAATACTAGTAGGATTTCCATCGCGCAAGATTCGAAAAATTATATTTAGTAATAATAAGGAAGTAATTATGCTAAATGTTGATTGTCAGATAAAGTTAATGATAAGGTTTATAACCCTTTGGAATGTTTGCCTTGATCTTGGAACAATAAATTTCTGTGTGAAGTCAGTCAGTTCAATGATTTACATAATGTTACTTGAAGCATTAAACATAAACGTCTGTATGTGTTTGTTCACGAATGTGTAAAATCTAACCCACATGTTTCACACACACACACACACACACACACACACACACACACACACACACATATATATATATATATATATATATATATATGAGGCGTGGCATTTATGTATATATTGATATCTAAAGTAATGATATTTGATGCACGTCGGGAAGCTGAATGTTCTTTACTCTGTACGTCCATATGTACATGCCTAAAGTGACTACTTTGAAGATGACGAGTAAAATACGGTACCACTGTTTAGTTTGCATGGTCAACTTCTTGGAATTTTGAGGAGCACTTCATACATATATATGCTTGTGTGTGTCTATGTGTTTGATCATTATTTTATTCATATATATATATGTGTGTGTGTGTGTGTGTGTGTGTGTGTATGTAGATAGATAGATCTAAGTTAGGACAAAGGACAGCGAAGACACAGTCAACATCAATAGGTGACTTTGAGTCTACGCTATCCTAACAGCGCTTGGTGACTGTCAGTTTCCCGACGTTGTGATCATCAATCCAATGTATATATATATATATATATATACGCACACACAAAATGAGGAGAAATGGATAGATAGAGAAGGACTAAAAGTGGAAGATCCGTGCATATATATATATATATATATGTGTGTGTGTGTGTGTGTGTGTGTGTGTGTGTGTGTGTGTGTGTGTGTGTGATAGTGAAATAAAGTTCGTAAAGTTCATTGGCAATAACTATCTATTGATTAAGCAGAATTAATTCAAATATCCCCTCCTTTTGTAAATTGTTATCAAAGGTTTTTCAATTTTCAGTAAACATCACATTCTGTCTTTCCATTCCATTTGGCGATTGGTAGCACTTATTTCAACTTTGCTGATAATAATAGAAAGTTTTATAAATATTCCTTATGACAATGATGGGAAAATTACCTCTACGATCATTACTCTGTTATGCGTATAACATATAAAATTCTTGTACAGAGAAACAAACAAATGTTTATCGTAAAAGCTGAATGGTTAATCATGTCTGTATTAATCATAATGTTTTAACGATGTTGTTAAACATAAAAGAAAAACTACAAACTAGTTTTTTTCATGAACCGTATTTTAAAAGTATTTCTGAAAAGTTTTTTAGAGGTTACAATTTATTTTTTTTATCTTAATAATCGTCTGATACTAGAAGATAAATGGTTTAGAATCGAACTAGATTTCGAATTGCCAAACTCAACATTTTCATACTTCTATTAATAAGCTGTCAGCTCTATGTGGACACAGGATGCCGTCTAATGCGATGAACGATGGAGACAGATGGCAAGAGAGTCAAGAGACTCAGTCCAGTCCTGACATTTTGATGATGATGATGATAATGATATACCCTACAGAAGGGTAAGACTTCCCCACAAAAAAGGAGTATCCTGTATATGACATTAAACTGCATCTGATCAGGAAGCTCGAGTTCTAGAGATGTAGAGAATGTGGAGCACCCCTTTATTTCCATTACTCCCAGTTTCACTCGGAACCGGAGTGGTAGTATCTGTTAGGGTCCCCGTTGTATTCCCTACATAATGGACCCACCCTCCTCCATAAATAGACGTCAACGAGAGCGTTAGACGGAGTTCACCAGTCAGCGTGACACAATCATGTGTGATACCATTTGCGTAGTGAACGGATAGTCACTACCCTACTGGACTCACCGCTTCCTACCAACTAATTACTGTGTAATCAGGTTCACTCGTATCTTGTTTCTGTTACTTGAATATATATGTTTTTCTATCAACCCTTTTTGGGTTCCCTGTGTCTTTCTTTTGTCATATCTATGAGACAAAAATGTTTTAGAATTATTCGTATTAGATTGGAACACTTGTAGACTATTTGTATTAAGAATAGTTACTTGAAGCTGTAAATGCGTTCAAAGAATTATTATTCTAATTATTTGTTACTTGAAGCCATATAACTGTGCAAAATTGCTGTATCCCAATTTTAAATTTAATTTAAAATCAGTCATCTGTTTACACACCACTAAATGATTATACTTATGATTTGTAAAAGAACTGTTGGTTGGTAATTTTATCTTTAAAATGTTAGAACTAATTATGTATTGATATTGTTTGCACACAGTTAAATTGTTTCAAGTAATATCATCTCACACTAATAACTCTATTCAACGCTATTCATTCATTTACACAGTGCTAAATGGTTCTCTGTATTACCATATAATACCCATAATTCAATTTTTGCACTCAGTTAAACGGTTTCAAGTATTTCTATTCAACGCTAATAATTATTTTCAGCATTACTCATTCATTTGCAGTTAATGGTTTCAAGTATTGCTATGTAACTCTAACAATTCAATTTAACATCAGTCATTTGTTTTCATACAGTTCAAAGATCAATCAGTACTTTGTTGGTATGTATGTATGTATGTATGTATGTATGTATGTATGAATAAAGATCTATGTTCTGGTGCGTGGTAGCATATCAGTTATCGGCATAAAAAATGAATTCGTCAAACCTGCTTCATGTTTATGCTCAGACCGTTTTCGTTCACATCACTCAAGGCTAGATGAATAAAGCACCCGGAAAGAAGCGAACCCACATGTAATGGTGTACTAATCAATAATAAGTATATACAAAGAAAGAAAAAAGAAAGAAAGATTTAATAAGCTCACCTCAGATTAGCATTGAGACAAATTAACAGATAGATATCATCATCAACATCATCATCATCATCATCAAGTAACACTGACAGCTCGGAGTTCTCTCTCTCTCTCTCTCTCTCTCTCTCCGTCCATTCCTATCATCCATCGTTCCAGGAGCACCATTTTTTTTTACATTGACTAGATTATGTACTTCAAAAGTCTATAGATCTATAAAAGAAAATGGTTTCTTTTTTTTTTAAAAAAAGGCAAGAAGCAGACAATATCCGACTTAAACTGTAACAGATGTAGACTACACCGATGACCCAGCACTTCTCACAAATCCACATCAGCCCGAGCAAAATCCCTATTGCATAACCTTGTGTTAATAGTAGAAGGCAGTGACCTCAATGTGAATGCAAATAAAACTGAGTTCATGTATTTTAAACGAAAAGGAACCCTCTCCACTTTAAGTGGCTAGCCCCTAAAATTAGTATATCAGTTCATATAACTTGGTAGCATCATCTCATCTACCAAGGTTTATGTCAACATACACCAATTGAAGGTGTGAAATGCAATTGAATAGTTATCAATCAAATGGAAGTCTGATTTATCCGATAAAATAAAACAAGATTTCTTCCGAGTAGTAGCTCTGTCAATATTACTGTATGGATGCACAACATGAATGCTAATAAAAAACATAGAGAAAACGCTTGATATAAACAACACAAGAATGTTGCATGCTGTCTTAAACAAATTATGAAAGTAACACCCCTACACCAGAGGTAGGGATGTCCTCGTGGTGTAATGGTTAAAGCGATGGACTGTGGAATCCTAGTAAGCGAGTTCGTACTCCAGTCGCGCTATTACGTTCACTTTCGGGTAAATACCATCGGAAAAGGTATGAACCCCCTTATCCTCCCTGCTATGGGTTAAATAGTACCACTACTGTTCTTCTAGGAGAATGGCTTTGGCATTAAATAACCTACAAAGGTTGATATGCCATTAAAGAACCAAACCAGAGGTAGGGATAACATTTTAGTGAGAGGGTCGCATCACTGGGTTATGATTTATCAAAGCGCTGCATCTTTTCAAATCAAAAGAATTTAGTCTCAATCCAAGTTCAAGTGCTCATTTCTTTTTTTAAAGGCTCCTGATTCCCGCCCAAAACAATGTAGCGAGTCACATGTGGCCTGCAGGCCCCAGTTTTCCAACCCCTGCCCAACACAAAAGCTGCAGTATGGTGACCTGTCTTTCATCTAACAAACCATTCCGATAAGACGAACAAGACATGCAAGGCACTGCTGGAGAACAAAGAACGAACTCTTATGGACTCCTGCATATGGAAGTGCAAGTGTTGGCCGACTAACAAAGACTCACTTATGAGTGTGAATGTGTGTGTGTGTGTGCTCAACAACTCCCACGCAAACCAAAGCGTCCTCATCCGTTATAAACCCCCAACAAAATAAAGATCGTACACAAACAAAACTTAAAAAACAATACCCACAATCGTTTTAACGTGTGTGCCATATAGTGATGGATTATCATTTTCGGTATTTCTTTCGTCGGATTAAACTTGGTTTGACTGGCTTTTACTTAAGAAAAAAACTTTTTAAAGATTTTCTTCACAGGACATTTTATTTCAACAGAGACCACACCAGATCGTACTAACGTGTCTGTCTTGAGTTGTTTACAAGAGGAAAAAGTTCGACTCCATTATCAAGGAAAGGTTGTTTTGGTTTTTTTACTTTTTTCCCTCCAACCGAAGTAGCAGCTCAGCTATAAAGGTCCTTTTCGAGACCCTCGAAAAAGGGAATGAGTTTTACAAAGAAAAAGACACAAAAAATAACAATGACAAAAAAAGAAAAAAACCCAGACAATAACAAAATGGGGGCTCTACAAATATTTAGAACGTATCCCTGAAATTAGGGGTTAAGATCAACGAGTTACTCCAGTGGGTAAAGGCCATATCCCACTACATGAGGAAGAAAGACCTTTTGTTCAATTTGGTGCTGTTCAGACAAGATCAAAAGAAAAAATCGTATCAGTCTTTGAGGTTGATAAACGAACAAAAAGGATTTTCCATCTCACAAAAATCTTAGTCTCTAAATCAATGGCTCGTCCGGGAGTAAAAGTGTTAGCTGTAATTGCTGACACAAGAGGTGCCCGTGGTGTAATAGTTATCGTTGTAGGAAATGGACACGGCGACACGAGTTCAAATCCTGGACGAGACTGATTGAATTTCACATAGCACTGATACCCATAAAAGGTATGAATCCGATTATTCTCCCTCCAGCTATGGGTAAATAGTAGGGCAGACTAGGTTCTTCAGCCTTGGTGAGGCAACTAGTCTTTGAGAAGGAAAACTCTGAATTCAAACCTGTTAAACTCCGCTGAAAAATTGACCTTGTGTTATATTCTGCCCGAGCGGAGAGGTTGGTAAAAAGTGTAATATCTGACACATCATACATTTTATGAAACGTACTGTTGCCCACAATAGAAAATGCCGTCGACCTTACAAAGAAGAGCTTAGAAATTAAAGAGCATTTCTTCAGAACAGTGTACTTAAGTCGACGAAGGAATGCGGTAATAGCATATGAGGCTCCTAGTAATCTAATAGACGAGAATTTAGCTGCGTATATGTTGCAGTTTGGAGATATCGCGTCTACCTCTCACGACAGTACGCACAGGGAATAGAGTATGATATTATAATCGACAGCAAATTTTCAACTCTGTTTCCAACTGGTTGGATTTTGGAAGGGCATAGGCTGCCTGTGGAGAAATTGGTCATCTTTCTGCAAATTGTCTGGGGAAGAGATCTCCTGAGAAAGCGCCCGACCATATGAAGAATCCTCTCCCACAAACCATGGTGAACAGTTAAAAGGAGGCTCACGTTGTCAAAGCAAAGATTCCCGCTCTTGCTTGGGGAAAATGAACCACCATGTTCCGAGATTTTTTCATTTGCCAAAACAAAGGCGCAGAATATAACGGCGAAGTCAAAGGGGTTGTCGCTAATTGGAGGAAAAGATGGGAGACACACCCAACCTCAGAAAGTTCCTCAGACAGGTATAAACGATTTAGAGCACCCACCAACATACGCCACAAAAACAATAACAACAAGCATATGCACTAAGAGAGAGAAATTAAAAGCTTCTGGACTTTTAAAAGTGGCTGGATGAGGCAACATCATCGGCTCCCTCTCCAAGGTCTTCTTGCTCGACGCCGTCTTTCCGCAGGCCACAAACAATCAGGCCACCCCTGGCACCACCGGGCCGGCAGATGCCTTCACTTAAAATGACTCTCCTAAAAAGCTTTAAAGGAGCTCATACTCTCGTTAGATGAAACAACATCATCACCAGCAGTATCAATAACAAGAGCAGTCGCAGCAGCACCAACAGCAACAATGACAGCACTACCAGCAGCACCATTAACAGTTACATCATCATCAATAACAACAACCTCAGAGAAACGGCTGCGGAGCTCTTCTTTTTGCAGCTCGGAGGATGAGTTAACCAAACGAATGAAAAATACTTGCTGAGGTAGAAAAGGAGGAATACATATTGACAAGCAATCTCTTTTCTCCATTGCAAGAATACTCACAATTTTAGCAGCCAATTCCTGCTTGACGTAAGCTTTGATTAAAGACCATACTTGTTCAATCGGATAAAACATTGGACTGTATGGTCCCAACCTAAGCACTTCACATCCTAGAAATTCTTCTTCACTAAAAACTTCTTCAATGTTTGAGTGACATGGGGCATTGTCAACAACCATCACAACTGGACCCCCATATTGTCTCTTTGCAGCTCTCAAACATTCTCGCATCCAAGACTGTGCGCTTTCCTTTCGAAAAGATCCTCTTTGAATTTTATGGTACACGAGGCCATGAGGACCAATACATCCAATAACGTGAATATTGGCACCCTGAGTACCTGCTGAAACTACGTTACATCGCCTACCCTTTAGAGAACGCCCATCTCTCCTGGAAATATGAAGATTAAAGTTCGTTCCATCCATAAATAAAATGGGTTTTCCAGTTGATTGGTAATTCAATAATTTTGAACAAAATAAACTACGCTTATTTTTATTTTCAATTGAATTTGCCCTCTCGGGCACAAATCTTACAGCTTTAAGCGCATAAGTCATCATATCTAGATGCTTCGCTACTGTAGATTTGGACAATTTAAACCTAAGCTGGACTTTAATCCTTTCACTGGTCACCTTTAATGTGATCCTAGGATTTTCATCCACTAGTGCTTGAATAAAAATCCAAATGCACCTGTTTGACCTTACAATTTCTAGGCCCTCCTCTTGTATCAGGTTGATTTCCCTTACTAATCCAGCGATAGAGGGTGGTTTTCGGAATAGAAAGATTTTCCGCTAGGGCTTTCCAATTTCCATCCATCTCATATACCTCCAAGATACGTGCTTTCGCACTTCTCCTGTTATCGCGGTTTTCAGTTGACCTAACCATTAGGCTAAAAAGATTTAACAAATCAATACCTTGTTGTAATACCAAAGATATTTATAAATTTAATGTTTTTGTTTTAAATTTCCTATTTTGAACTGAACTATTTCCATTTTGAAATGAACTATTCCCATTTTGAAATGAACTATTCCCATTTTGAACTGAACTACTCCCATTTTGAACTGGAAAAGGTATAGTTTATAGAAATTCAGTCCATATTTGTTAGGTGAGAGGGATTTTCAGGAACAGCTAGATTAAATGCTGAAGCGGGAGTTGATGGATGCCATAATTGGGAATAGTTGGTTGGCTAAGTTTAAGGCTAAAATTAGATCCTTTGCTGCTGTCTCTCATAAAAGACTCAAGTTAGATTGACTCACGGCGTCAAAAGCGTTAGAATCTTGGTTGGTTGGTTGGTTTTTTATGGCATATCAATCTTTGCCTGTTATTTAACGCCAAATCCAGTTTTATGCAAATAGACGGTTCTATTTCAAACAAATCAGTTTAGCATGAATACACAGTTTAATTGTCAATTTTTAAGCTATTCAATTTATTCAAACAGTTCTAATTTAGCTAATTTGGCTTAGTACAAGTACAGGTTTTGTTTACACACAGTTAAATGTCAAAAAAGTTCTATATCAAACAATTCAGTTTAGTGTAAGTACATTTTCAATGTCAAAAACAGTCCCATTTCAAAGAATTGAGTTTAGCACAAGCACGAAGTTTAAATGTAAGTACAATTTAATTGTGAAAAGCATTTCTATTTCAAGCTATTCAATTTAGTCAAACAGTTTTAATTCAAACAATTCAGTTTAGCATAAGTATGCCGTTAGTTCTATTTAACCCATAGATAGGGCGCTATCAGGTGCTACCAGTCAGGGCCAAAGTGAACCTGAGAGCAATGACAATGAAGGGGTATTCTGCATTCCACAAAGCTCCAGCATCACTGGAATCTCACCATCAGATTGTTTAGTGTCATATCCAGGACACTCACGGGGTTGTCTTACCCCTCTCCAGAGGTGCAGTCTGTGAATTCTACCGCCCCAGCCGACTGGGCAATACACAGAATTAATGTCAAAGCAGTTTTATTTCAGATAATTCAGTTTAACACAAGTGCACAGTTTAGATGTCAAAACAGTTCTATTTCGAGCCATTCAGTTTAGCATAAGTACGTAGTTTAAATGCCAAAACAGTTCTATTTAAAACATTTCAGTTTAGCATAAATACGCAGATTAAATGCAAAAAAAAAACAGTAAATTTAAACCACGGTAAAGTTCTATTTAACCCATAGATAGGACCCTTATCAGGTGCTACCTGGGAGCGATGGCAATGAAAGGGCACTCTGCATTCCCCAAAGTTACAGCATTACTGGAACCTCACCATCAGACTGTTTTGTTTAATATCCAGGACACTCGTTGTGGGGGGGTCTTACCCCTCTGCAGATGTGCAGTCGGTGTATTTTACAGCCCCAGCCGACTGGGCAAGTTAGAATCTTGGATAGATAAGTCGCTAAAGGCGGGAAGTAACATAGAAACTAACATAAATAAGGCGGCGCAGGTTTTTTTCCCACTAAAAAATTTACCAGGCTCTATTAGTTTGGCTAAGGTTAAAAAGAATGTCTTGCAAAGCAACAAACATGTTTCAAGAATTACGATCTAAGGAACTTAGATATGCTTCATTGTAGCATATCGCTAGTGTTACATCACCGGAAGAATAACGATAGACTAAAAATGAAGGCATTTGTTGGAAATTTCAGAGCTTTTTTCCGAAACTTCTCGTCAGGGAGCCCGGAAAGAGTTCTCACTTCAAACCAGTTGTACTCTGCTTAAAACTGACCTTGTGTCGTACTCTGTTCATGGTGAATCGTTGAATAAATATGTACAATGTCTCCTTTTTCTCTATGCAGACTTCGTAAGAGTACACACATATATATATATATATATATATATATGTGTGTGTGTGTGTGTGTGTGTGTGTGTGTGTGTGTGCAGCGTCTGTTTATATCTGTGTCGTATTTAATACAAGTCATGATTCTCAAAATATTCCCCAAAACAACACGATGTCAAAATTAAAATTTCAATGTTTGCTTTTTATTGTATGTTACTTGTTTTTTGCTATTTTTCAATTATCATAAAACCTACTAATATATATTCGCCCATATTTTTTACAAATTTTGTTCCAGTTTATTTTTCTTTGTCGAATATGTTGACTATAACTTTCAATTCCAAAACTGTGAAATGAATTTATTTATTAGTTTCAGTTATCATTTTTATTCTTATTATTTTTCGTCTTTTCATTTTGATTTTACTCGGTATATTTCCGAAGAAAAATCAGGATTAGCCAAAAGCGGACGACGACATGATTAATTAAAAGCTATAAAAATTGGCAAGGCTCTAAAACTCGCATAATTCCCCATTCTTCCGCTAGGTGGCAGTTAGAGGAATCGCAACTAAAGAAAAGAAGCCATATTTTGATTGCTTTCAAAGGCAAAGCAAATATCAAATGTATTAATTTTGGTCTCCCTCTCATATTTGCTGCTGTTGTTGTCGTTGTTGTTGTTATTATTATTATTATTATTATTATTATTATTATTATTTCTAATTTCGTAATATTAGTGTCTCTGTTTTATTGTCATTATTTTTGTATTGTCTTTGTTAATTATATTATCCTTATTATTGTCCCCCTGATTTTTATTAGCACCCGGAAGATTCTTCTGGTGGATATTGTCATCCTAATTGGCATTTTTGTCATTTTGCTCTTTAGGTTGTTTTGTTTGCCAGTTTTAGCGAAAATGAGTTCCATCTTTAGAATTTAGAACATGTTTCCTGAAAAGATAATGAAGAAATCGAAAATCTTCAGGAAGATTATGATAAATGAATCTGAAAAAGAAAGCATATAAAATCTATAAAAAGGAAGCAAGGAAGCAAGGAAGATAATTGAGGAAAAGAAAAAAGAAAAAAGGAAAGCAAATTTCAAAATAAAGAAATAATAAATAACAAATAAATATATACAAAGAAGAAGAAGAAGAAGAAGAAGAAGAAGAAGAAGAAGAAGAAGAAGAAGAAGAAGAAGAAGAAGAAGAAGAAGAAGAAGAATATCCTTAGAAAAACAAAATGGTGATAAATAATATATTTCTGTCAGCCTGTCATACATAAGCGCATATTCAATAATATGGCACAGCCAATTCCAAAGTTGGTTTGAGACTGACCGAAAAGAAACCATCTGAAAAAAAGAAGAGACAGCGTTTTTTTTAAGAATATAAGTTTATATTCATGATAAATATAACGATGAAGGTTAATAATAATTACAACAATTATCTCAATATTAACCCGATTGTTTATTACATATCTACTTCGCAAATTACCTGTCTATTATTTATTTATGTGACATTTTCAGTTAAAGAAATACAAGCGGCGCTAGCTGCTCTTGTTAAAGTAAACATTTTAACAAAATCCGATAGGAAGATAGAACGTAATATCTTTTATATGCCAGTTAGTGAAAAAGAAGATAGGAGGTTTAGAGGGAAAGGAAAAAGAAGGTACTGAAGAAGAACGTGAAGAAGAACACGAAGAAGCAGAAAATAAGAGAGGGATATTTGAAAGGTGAAGAAAAGATAAGAAGGCCACAGGTTTTGGTCGAAACTGTATAAACCACAGATCACCTAAAACAAAGACGGATTTCCAGAATCAAGATGTATGGTCGTTTTTCTTCATGGTTCTCGTTTATGGTCGAACAATTCTATTTTTAACAATTCAATTTAACATAAGTCATTTGTTTGCACACAGTTTAAATGTCAAACAGTTCTGTTTGACCCATACATAGAACCCTATCAGGTATTACCACTTCAGGTTTGAGTGGATTTGTGATCAATGGCAATGAAGAGGCAGTCCAAATTCTCCAAAGCTTCTGGACTTAAGCCTCACCATCAAATTGTTTTTGTCAAATCTTGTACACTCGTTGGGCGAGTCTTACCTTTCTGCAGAGATACAGTCGACGTATTCTATAGCCACAACAGACAATGTCTAAACAAACAACTGATTTTATTGCGAAACGCCACCGTACCTGGTGACCCACTACTGCTTACTACTCCAAGCTTGTACTCCCTCTGTTTTGTCTTACTCCTGGAAACCCCCTTGAAGTAATGGAGTTCTGGCTTCCTGAAAAGTAAACCGTTCCTTCAGCTCGGACTTCACAAAACTAAAAATACAATTTTATGACTGTTACGAGTGAATTTTTAATACACAGATTGTCAATGGTTTCAGTTCATTTGTTTCATGAAATATCAGCTTCCGTTTTTATATGTGATTATATGATAGTTTTAAATATAGTCATTTATTTATTTCTAAATTGTTTGCATCAGACAAATTCGTAGAAAATAAAAAAAATCGCTACTGATCCTATTGTACGTTTTTCTATCAGACGCAGAAAAAATTGAACTTTTTAATTTGGTAGTATACATTGCATACTCGTTCACAGAAACAGATGCACTCTTTATATGAGAATATGAAGTATTCACTGGTACTAAAAACTTATGGAGACCTTGATGCATTTTCTTTTATTAGAAAAAGGTAATTTTCCTTTGATCAAAATATAAAACAGACTTATTGACTTTGAAAGAAATTAAAAAGTCAGTTCAAAAGGTCGGTGAGGGATTTGTGCTAACCGAACTTGCAAATTGTCAAAACAAAAAGTAAGCGGGCAAGGACCTTTGGGTTTTTAGGTGTACTGATCCATTTGAAATCCTAACATCCTGAACTGACTCTTTGGGTTAAAAGGTCAAATCTGGAATTCGAATAGATTAATCAGACCTTTTATTTTTTTCTTGGTCAGTGTGATAAGGGATACTACATCCTCACAAGGTGTGAGCTGTGACCCTTGATTAACCAAACCTTTACATTGTGGTTTGATTGGATGACCAATTGGTACGTGGTTGAGATATTATTCCCACAGACGTAGATCAGCGCATTTGATTGGCTGACCAGTCAAAACGTTGGAGAATACGAAATGATCTGTGATTGGTAGGTTAAACGGGAACGTTTGTTCCCAGGTGAATCCTCCATGAAAATACACATTTTTAGTGTTATAGGAGAAGTCCGATGTTTATACCGAAAAGAATAAGAAAAGGAATTTCTCTAAGCACTAAAGTCTCCCCAGCAAACGCCTCATTCTACGAAAAATTGAGTAATATAGAAAGACCACAACAGCCAGACGCCTCATATTTTGTCTCTCAAATACAACAAAAAGCGACAGTATGCCATATATATATATATATATATATATATATATATATATATATATTATCATTATTATTATTATTATTATTATTACACATTTTCTATTTTAATAAATAGAGCTTTTCTTGTTTTTGAGTTGCCAATTGAGTTGCAAATTGTCCCAACGAACACCCCCGACCGACAGAAGTCCCAGATAAATTGTCATCCTCTTTCTGTGTGTTGTATAGCCATGATACAACTATACGTATACATATACAAGCGGAAACATAATCAACAATAATGACGAACGAACACACTTCTTTAGAAAAAATATACCTCTCACACTTTATTCGAAAGGGTTGCGAAAGGGTTGTGTGTGAGAGGTGAGTTGGAGATGGAACAGACTGCAACATATTGACCCCAAGTTCCTCTGACTATAGCAGCACTTCTTTCTCATTCTGCCGGGCTGCTCAACCGGGGGTCACTGATGGCCCAAGATCTCTGTCTGGAGCTGGTTCTCACTGCCTCGAACTGCAACTCGAACTCCAACTGACTCCAACTAACTCAAATCGTCTGTAGCACCGGGTTATATAATTGTTTGTCGTCCACCTGATTCCTGTGGGAGTCGAAATTGCACCGAATTCAACCCGCCCACAGGTCAAGGGGATACCCTGATGTCTTTGACCGGATGCACCTGCTTCTTCATTGACGGCTGGGTCGAGGGCCAATGTGTTACGTGTAGACCTTTCAAATACAACATGAGCACAGAAGGAGTTGATAAACCAACTAGTCAGAAATGAATGTGGTATTTACAGAATTAAGGCTACAATCAAGTAGCGTGACTGGCATAGGGCCACATTCATATATTCAACTCGAATTCATCTCTGAAATGTATTTTAATTTATTGATTGATTTTAATGGCATGTCAATTTGTCTAAGATATTTTATGCCTACAGATTAAGAAATTATGTTCATTATACGTTCGCATTTGTGTGTGTGTGTGTGGTTGTTTCTTAAGAGATTTTTTTACACATAGACATTTCGAATACAAGTAATTTTTTAACAGATCTATTTTGACTCATTGATGGGACACTAACGGAGTGAACCTGAGAGTAATGATAACGAAGGAGTATTTCATACAATCAGACGCAGTTTAATGACATACGCAAGACGCCTCTCAGTTGGAGATATAATCAGCGTATTCTATGACCCACCGACACTTCTAAGAAATTCGAAAGATCTCAAAATAATAGTAGGAATAATATATGGGATATAGAAAACAAACTGAATGTGAAGAAAACAGTGTAAACAACTGAAAAAATGATGACAACGATGAATTCGTTGCGGATAGGAAATGAAAAAAACTCATAAAATGTAGCAAAAAGCGATAATGAAAATAAAACCTAGATTCGATTTTACAACGATGATTAAAGACGTGATATGTGACGACGTAGATAGAGATAATAATTAAGATAATCAACATTTCCAACAAAAATATCTAACATCCGAGATTGAGTAGTTCCCTCCACTACTTCTACCACGAACAACAGAAAGGGGAAAAAGTACTTGGAATATGTACAGATTGAATGATGGTTAAAAATGCAAATGAAATAACGAGAGAAAAAAAGCCCCACTCCCCCACCCCAAAAAAAATCTTGAATTATTAGATTCCCATTGACAACTCACGAGCAAGGAAAGTCGTAAATCGTTATATGTTGGCAGGGGACATCAGTTGGTTATAGCCAGAACGAGGTTAAATCCAAAGAGAATTTTTGAATGCCGAGATTTCATATCGTTTTTGCCATCTAAGTTTCGAGTTTTGACATGACATGTTCTGTGTCCATCAAGTAAAAATAACGGCTTCATTCTGACTACATTTCCATTACACACGCTTCGAGTATCATTATGATATTAATTTTGTTATCAGCCTTTAGCTATGACACTGTGACACAATTTCTAACATTTACTCTTGTTTATGGCTATTGTCACTTTGTACAAGGTTCACATGACGCGTGCTGAATGTCAATTTGATAACCACCTCCAACAAGGCGCTATTTGGGTCACATAACTTCTGTTAGCTTATAAGTAAAGTACTTCTAAAATTTTATCAAAATCGACGCTAAAAATGACCCCAGAACCATGAAACAAAACAGCAAGAAGAAATCAGTAACGCTATCATCAATCGGCCATTTCAATCTTCATTGTTATAAAAAAAAAAAAAAAATCATTGGAGATTTTTTTTAATATTTAAAGCAATACTCGCTGCTTTCAGGACAGTTATAGGAAACAAAATTACTTCATGCAATGAGAGAATTGATTAGAGAAAGTGTTTTGATATCTTGCATACAAGATAAGGAAAACTGCTTCTGAACACTGATATATAAATAGATATAAATATATAGATATAGATATATATTAACATTTCCTTGTGTTAGTCTCATAACTATAAGTTTCATGTATAAAAATGTACAAAGATACAATCTTTAAAAGTAACTAGCCTTTTTTGTATAATAAGAACCAAATTATGAAAAAGTCTCTTTTTGCCCGATTTTTGTCCAGTTTTGTCGAAGGAATTGCCTTCTCATAGAATTTTTCTTGAAAATTCCATTCATGTCGTCATTCTTTTTGATGCAACAAACATATTTTGTCCATATAGTTGTTCCTTCTTTATATCTTGGTATTAAGTTATTGCTATCTTTTATCTTATTTTTGTAATATCGGAAGATTTTTTTTCTTCTACCTGTTTTAAAATCTGTCTCTAATGATTCCTCATAGCACTATTTCTCAAAGATAAAGAATCTTTTTTTTAAAAGAGGAAGAAAAGAAAGAAGCAAGAATAAAAAGAAAGAAAAATCATGCTTCATCAGACGATTGTATTTTTTTCCAAATATGTGAAGCTTAAAAGTTATCAGCTTAACATGATGAGGTAAGAAAACTATTCCTTTTAAGTTATATTTTGCTCTACTGTCGAATATTTGAACATTTTTCCGACAAAGGAGAAAAGTTTTTATGACAATTTCTTTATTTTACCATTATATATATATATATATATATATATATATATATATATATATATATATATATCCGTCGAATTCTATAAGGTGTACGTGCAAAAAACCTATTATTTGTCGACTTCTCCAAGACCTTTGACTCCATACACAGAGGAAAAATAGACGAAATACTACTCACCTACGGCCAACCCAAAGAAACAGTCGCAGCCATAATGATGCTATATAAAAACACGAAAGTAAAAGTCTGCTCTCCGGATGGAGACACAGACTACTTCGATATCGTAGCAGGTGTGCTGCAAGGAGACAAATAAGCCTCATACCTGTTTATCATCTGTTTAGACAACGTGCTTAGAACGTCTATTGATAAAGTGAAAGAAAACAGTTTCAAGCTGATAAAGGAAAGAAGCAGAAAATACCCTGCACAAACAATTACAAACGCGGACTACGCCGATGACATGGCGCTTCTGGCAAATACACTCGCCCAAGCCGAATCCCTGCTACATACTCTAAAACAAGCAGCTGCAGACATAGGCATCCACGTCAACACAGACAAAACAGAATACATGTGCTTTAATCAAAGAGGTGACATCTCCTTACTAAATGGTTGTTCTCTGAAACTAGTGGACAAGTTCACCTACCGGGGAAGCAGCGTCTTATCAATTGAGACAGACACCAACACGTGACAAGCAAAAGCATGGTCAGTTAACGATATCATATGAAAATCAGACCTGACCGATAAAATGAAACGCAGTTTTTTCCAAGCAGCGGCCGTGTCGATACTGCTATATGGATGCACTACATGGACGCTGTCTAAACGTATGGAGAAAAAGCTTTACGCCAATTACACAAGAAAGCTGTTAGGAATAGGGAACAAGTCCTGGAGGCAGCACCCCACAAAGCAGCAGCTGTACGGCCTCCTACCACCCATCACGAAAACTACCCAAGTTAGACGAACCAGACACGCGAGACACTGCTGGAAAAGTAAGGATGAATTCATAAGTGACATTCTCCTGTGGACCCCTTCAAATTGACAAGGAAAAGCTTGACGACCAGCAAGAACCAATATACAACAGCTCTGTACTGATACAGAATTTAGCCCTGAAGACCTACCGGGAGCGATGGACAATTATATGAAAACCCTAACCCTGCCGAGACGGGTGGCGGGAGAGGATCAGGGAGACCTGTGCTGGCAGTGCGACATGATATATATATATATATATATATATATAGCACGTTTTATTAAATAGGCCTGTCTATCTTTGATCTGTTCAAGTCTTTGAATGATTCATTTGATTTTGGGATGAACTGAACTAAGGGAGTCGTGTGTTTCCCAACTACTTTTGGTTCCAACTGGAGTCATCTTCGTAGGAGATTATAATAAAATGACAAATACAATCACGAGTCAAATACATTTATATAAAGAGTAGGAGGACGAACAAGTAGGAAGGCAGTTTACGGAAGAAAATATTTAACTCTGAGGTAAGAGGCAAAAATAGCGTGAAAGATTCCACATGAACACAATGAAAAAGCAAACAAAAATTCCTAATTCTTGATTCTTTATGTATAAAGATTAATAAATCTTACTTAAACAAGGTCAACATCGCATATAGCAGTCACATTTTAAAATGCCTTTAGCAGTTTTCCCTCCAATTCTTTTTCTTACTTCAGAGTAAAATTATTTCTTCTGTAAATTCCCCTCCCACTTCTGCTACCTCCTACTCTTTGTGTAAAAGTACATGTCACGTCATTGTGTTTTTTTCCTTTGATATTCGCTACCCCAAAGATGATACCAGTACTTGGGAGACATACGATCCCTTCCTACATTCATTCCATCCAAAAGTTAAACGACTCATAAGAAGATTTGAACGGATCAAGATAAAATAGACAGACACGAAGGGCCTATACTATTCAACAAACATATAAATGTAGATATAGATATGGTTGATTGACTGATTAATTTTACTGGTATGTCAACCCGTCCAGAGTTATTTTATGCTAAAATATAAGTGAATCGTGTTCACTTTCTATTCATTTTTACATTTTTTGTATAGTTGTTTCTAAAGAGTTTTCTTAAGAGGCGCACGTGATGTAATGGTTATCGTCATAGGAAATAGACACGGCAACGAGGGTTCAAAACCAGGATGAGACTGTTTGCATTTCACAGAGTACAAATACCCATGGCAAAAGTATGTATACAACAGTTTTCTCTCTAGCTATGGGTAAATAGTGGGTTAGACTGTGCTCTTTTAACCTTGTTATAGCAACTAGTCTATAGCAGATAGAAACTCTGAATTAAGACCTGTTGAACTCTGATTTAAAAAATTGACCTTGTGTCGCATTCTGTTCGTCTTGAGGTTTTGGGTAAATACATGTGTTTTTTTTTTCTCCACAGTCCTATCGAATAAGAATAATTATTAAACAGATGTATTTGAACCATAGACGGGACGCTAATATGTCCTACCACTCCGGGTCAGAGTGGACCTGGGTGTGATGACAATGAAATGGTTCTCTACATTCCTCAGATCACCAATGGCTGTGTATTATATCTCAAAATAAAAATGCCAGGCTGCATGGATCGATATTAACTCAATGAAATGGCCGTAAAATATTGCGTGTAATGGCGAATTTGATCAAAAGAGTGAAGTAGCAAACCGGGACGGAGACAGATTAAGGAGTCACAAATCGAAAAGCCCCCAAAAAGGGGCTGGGGACCAGGATGCAGTCAAGAAGACAGAACAAAGAATAAATTTTGAAGAAACAACTGCCCAAGACTAACTATAAATTCGCCTTAAAAATACTTCTCTCGACCACAAAATATTACTCTCCCATCTTATTGGACGTGTAATGTTCGTATTCCATCTTTTACCCACAATCTCTAAAAGACTACGGACCCTGATGTTATTTGTCTTCAAGAACGGACCAGAGGGCCTGGAGGCCTCGGGCTCTGGGTAGCACTTTATGGAGGCGGCATTTTGAGGGTGAAAAAATTGAAGACACGATTATTTCTTTTTTTGTTATGATGTTAAATAAAGAAATTTAATATTTTCTTTTTTTTAATTCAAATTTTTTTTTTTACATTCATTCCTTTTTGTTTGGATGATCACAAACACGTGACATGCCGCGCAATCGGCGACGTCAGCTTTATATAAACTCGGTCGACTGTCTGAGAAGTTCGGTACTTTAATCTGGCCCTGCTATGAGTGACCTCTTGCTGAGACTACACGACCACACCGGGACATTCCAAGAGACATCCCTTATATATTGTATATTTCCTAGAAGCAATATATATTTTTCCCGCCATGATTTTGTATTGCAATCATTGACCTAAATAATTTTTAGATATTTTAAAATTATTTTTAATGAAAATAGAATGTCCGAAAATGTTTTTTTAATGATTTCAAAATTAATTGTGAACATGTTGACATCTTAATGAAATTTTTGGTATTTTGTTCATTAATAAATTGATTTTTATAATGAATAGGTTCTTTGATTTAAAAAGAAAAACTTAAATATTTTTATCACTTAACGGGAGGGTTTCAACATTTGGTCATTTAGATAAAATGTTCCAAGCGCTAATTTTTCCATTTCCAGAAAAATCAAAAACGAAAAGACCACATAAAAAATTATTACATTTGCGATGTGAACATGCTGAAAAAGTTATTTGAAAATTTTTATTTTATTTTATAAAACCTCAAAAAATAATTTTTCATACCATGTGTCTTTTGTTTGTTTGTCTTTTTTTTTTTCTTGTGGAATTTTAAAAACAATGTTTGTTTTTCTTTGGGCTCAGCCAAAACAAATTTCCTCTGATGCAATTTACCGACATTTTATTCACTTCAAAGTTTTACTGTGAATTTTAAAAGACTTCGAACTCTTCTGCCTAAGATGAAATATTTGTAATTAAATAAAATCTATCTAAAAATGCGTAATGAAAACTTCCCAATTTAGGTTGGCATATTTTCGGAGATTTGGATATATTTACAAAAAAATTACGTACGATTTTTCATTCGGACTAAAGTTGATTGAAGAAATAAAAAGAAGTCGTCTTCTTCTTAGATGTCTTTAAGATTTCAAGATTATATGATGGAAAAATAAAATTGTTTTTTGGTTTTGTTTTTTGTTTTGTTTTTTAAGTTGCGCTCTTTCTCAAATCTGTGGACTTTTTGGTGGAAAATTAAAATTAAAAAAACAATAAAATACCGTATTTTTTCAAACGTTTTTGTGAGATTATGATTTATATTTTCTCTTATAATCCATGAAATTCGAAAATATTTGCATCATTATTAATATGTTTGATTAATAATTTGATTAATAGAAATTTCCGATATTTTTCTAAATATCACGGGATACTGATTAGATTTAAGAGCGAAATCATTGAATCAAAATAATGATTATAATTGATTTTGATAGTAAATATGATAATGCACGTTGGTTTTAAGAAATATTTGGGTTTTATTGTTTCATTGTCCCAATGATGATATATTTTATGAGTTGCCAATCCATGAACAGACCACCATATAAACTCAGAGCATCGACACACAGCGTTGGACTGACCTGTTATTATTGGTAAAAAAAACAATTAACTTCAAAATATAAATCTAATTCATTTTTTAAAATAATTGAATCATTTTGGAACAAAACAGCTTTCATTTGAATTTAAAAATTAGAATGAGGCTGTTTTGCAGGTACCTGCACAATAACGTCCCCCTTGTTAATTTTTATACATAACTGCTATGACGTTATGAATGAAATCTAAATTATTTATTCATAAAAAAACAATAGTTTACTTATTTTGTCATCTTCAAGATACTCAATCGCAAATTTTTTCGCTTATCTTTTTAAGAAATGCCCTCTTCGTAGTAGCAGCTGGAGCCAGTCTTGTGCGCTAATTTGATCAGCATTTTTCGGGATATTCTGAAATAATGTTTCATTTGTTTTCAATTCATTGTTAAAAAACGTTTTCCAATTTTATCAAAAAAATTTTCATTGATGTATATTTATTGAAATATCCATATTAATTCATTATAAAAGAAAATTGTTTAAGAATTCATATGAAAAACAATACGTTTATTTTGCCGACAAAAACAGACAAAATAACGTACGTGGCTGCTTATTTGAACGCAGAATTCCTTTTAAAAATCTGCAAAATTCGGGGCTGCGTATCTTGAAGATTGTTGATTATTTGGGGGGGGTTATTGGAAAACATTGATATAAAACATTACATCAGTTGAAGAATGCCCCCAGACTTATTAACTGTAAAATATCCTTCCCAGCTTAACACAACGGTAGAATCTCCTCCCAGTCTAATCAACTGTAGATCTTTGAAACTTGTTAAAAATTAATATTATTTTTTTCTTTTAGATAGGTTTTTTTCGTTGAAAAAGATTGAAAACGATTCGTAGTAAAGTAGAACCAGAAATATACACGATTTGAAATTTGTTTATATTCGAAAGTTTTTTCTAAACTTGTAAATTTTAAAGCTTAAAAACTGTATGACGATCTCGTTCTTCGAAGATTTCAATAAATTTTCTACTAGATCACTATTCTAGAATTATTATGTAAAAATAACAACATTCTACATTAAATTTTGATGTCTTTTAGAGATTTTTGAACTAAAAATTTCCAGGAAAATCAAGTCTAGTTCATATTTCAAGATTAATTTTTTATTTTATTAGTATGTTGCAGGACCAATAAGAACGTCGACCCCGCAAATTATTTTTTTGTTGTTCGTCAAGTCAGAAGACAATGAAGACAACAAAGGCGAGATAACAGTAATAATAAATGACTATTTTGTCGCAGGTTACACAATTATGGTCTTATAGACGAATGGAAATAGTAGAGACGACTAGTAGAATAGTCGCCGATTGTAGAGACAGGTCGTCGTTGATTGTAGAGACAGCTGGCGTTCATCGTTGTTGGTAGAGACAGCTAGTTGTCGTCGTAGTTGGTAGAGACAGCTGGTGGAATAATCGTTGTTGGTAGAGACAGCTGGATGACTGATGTCCCAGTTGTGCAGCGCAATGGTTTAACCGAGGGTGTGTCGATATGGTCTCCGGTGTTAATGCTAGTCTGAGCAGTGAGTCATTCGTGGACAAGATGCTGCAATGCTGGAGCTGGTCTGCAGTTGATGCTAGTACCTTGGTCGCACGGGATCGAACGAGTGGGCTAATACTACCGTGTCGTTTCTTGATGTAGGCGAGGAACAAACGAACGAACAAACGAGGGACTAAGACTATCGTATCTTCGTGTCGCAGTGCCGAGAAACGAACGAACGAGTGTCGTGGCTAATACTACCGTATCTTAGCACTACGTAGCCGAGCGAATGGACGGAGAAACCATGGCTAATACTACCGAGCCGTAGCGCTAGGTGAGCGGGAACCGACCTAAATGGGAAAGACCGGATGATATTATTATCCTCTAAAAGCTGACGGCCTTAAAGCAAACACTACCTCCAAGCCGTCAGCTTCGACAGGTTCATCAGAAATGTCAGAGATACTCCAACACTTGGGATGGAGACCTTTAATGGTCCTTAAAAGGACTTTTTCGCATATTTGCGTTGGTGTAAGGCGGATGCGACTACTAGATGTTGGATCACGCCTGGGGAGCTTCGCTTACGAGTCCAGATTCTAAAGAATAGTGCCAATGGGCGAAGCCTATTTGACTGCTGAAAATACTTGTCTATAAAAAAAGCGAAAATTGTATCACACTACAGGGACAGCATTGATATAAGGTTCGTCCATAAAAAGTTATCAGTGGTAATACAATCCTTCCTTAGCCTGAAATAGGCTTCTGAAGATAATTCACTTAATTTTGATAGAGTGACTTTCGCAAGACTGGCACTGTTAATGTTGTAAAAAGAAAGATGTTTTATTTCTTCGCTGTTGCTGCTAGTCAGGGCTACGGATGATTTCATCATTTCCGGTCGTAGCTGAACGTGGGATTTTTAAGGGATCGGAGTGGTATGGTTTGTTTACGTTTTTGAACAGAGCCCAACAAGTATTACAAACTAAGAATCTTAATTTTGTAATATAAAGATGTAAGTTAAGGCTATGGACGTGCAAAAGAACCTATCCACAGCAGCTTTGTGCCTATACAGGATGTAGCCTGGAAGACCAGCCGAAAGCGTGGGACGATAGATGATGAGATATCATCATCATCATCACGTCGCACCATCAGCAGGGATCTCCCTGACCTTCTTTCGCCTCCCCTCCCTATCTTCCATTGCTTCCGGCAGGTCTTCAGGATTACATCCCGAATCGGCACAGAGCTGCTGGATGTAGGTTCCAGCTGATCGTCAAGCCTTTGCTCGTCCATGTGAAGGGGTACACAGGAGTAATCATCACTTATGAGCTCGACCCTACTTCTCCAGCAGTGTCCTGCATGTCTGGTTCGTCTAACTTGGATAGTTTTCGTGATTTTTGGTAGGTGGCCGTACAGCTGCTGCTTTGTATGGTGCTGCTTCTGGGACTTGTTCAATATTGCTTGCAGCATTCTTGTGTAGTTGGCGTCAAGCTTTTCCTCCATTCGTTTTATTAACGTCCATGTAGTACATCCATGTAGCAGTATCGACACGACCGCTGCATGGAAGAAACTGCGTTTTATTTCATCGGTCAGGTCTGACTTCCATATGACTGATAGCCTATCGATAGCTGTCTATGCCTTTGCTAGTCGCGCGTTGATGTCATTCTCGGTTGATGAGACTCTGCAACCTCGGTAGGTGAACTTGTCTACTAGTTTCAGAGAGATACCGTTAAGTGTGGAGATGTCGGCTGTTTGATTAAAGCATATATATCCCGTAGACTATGTGCTTAGAATATCTATTGATAAAATGAAAAAAACGGTTTCAAGTTAACAAAGGAAAGAAGCAGAAGGTACTCCGCACAAACAAAAAATGATGAGATATGAAATTTTCAAACATTACTCTTTAAAGATTTTTTAAAATATTTTTAAATATTCATTTTGGATCAACTGTCGAATTTCCATTCCAACTCGAATGTTGAATTCCTCCGAGCATGTCTGAGGAAAAGAGATTATTCAATTGATCCAAATTATTTTTACATCAAGTAGTAGAAACACAAAAAAGATTAAAGATTTGTTTCTCTAAAAAACAAAAACAAAGTTAAGTCAGAAGCGTAATTATTTAATATTGACTTTTTATGTTTATTGTTTCAAAAGCTTTTTTTAAATACGATTTTTTAAAATAACCGGCTGAACTCAGGGAAATGAATAAATTGTTTATAGGTATTTCTTTCCTTAATGGTTTAGTTTCATTAGCATCTTTGATAACGCCATAAGGTTAAAAAAAAAAAAACGCCGGCAAAATAATGAGGGGTTAGTTACTTTGCCTTAGAAACAATTGTCAGTCAGTTCTCTGGAGAATGAATTAATGTTTGATACAATATCAGAGGTGATCATGTGGGAATTAATAAAAAGGAAATAAAAAATAAAATAGAATAGAATAGATTTCAATTGATTCAATAGATTACTTGGAAACCTCTGACAAGAGGCGAAATCAATGGATGCCTGAAGGATAGACTTACTGGCACTAAAGAGAAATCCGTTCTCAGTCCAGCCTTCTCCGCTAGTACTGGAAGGACCCTCTTTCACTCGACTGCAAGCAAGTTCCGGGGATTCGCACTACGCTGTGTCTGCTGCTAGCAAGCCGCCACTGCCGAACATATCTCATTAAAAAAATACCTACTGAATATGACCACTGACTTTAAACTCATAACCCAATAAAAATTACTTATATATTTCAACGCTTTGTCTGGGAAGCATGACCATTTCTACTAGTTCAGGAAAACTCTCTCTCTCACAGAATAGTCATTAAAACCCTGCAATCAACTCGGAATTTAAAAGGTATCTTCGTCTCTTGCTTTCTTTCCGTAATTCTCTTGCAGCTTTCCACAGACAAAGAAGCCAATAATTAAATGGGGTAAGAACAAAATGAGTCAAATACTTAAACCCAAAACCAACGACCATAGACCTACAACAAAATCAACGACAACTTACAAAAGGAAATAACCCAACAAACCTTCTTCTTTCTTTATTCAGTAAGTTTACATTATTATATTGAATATAAGAATGAAATAAAAAGAGATAAGAAAAATATGCAAGAAAAAAGGATAATAAATGTTAAAAATTGGATTTAAAAAAAGATTTAAACAATCATTGTGTGTATAGGATAAACTCCAATAATTATTCACTTCTATTTTTAAACAACACTTCCCAATGCATGCCATTTTAAGATGCGAATGGGTTTGACACAGCTAAAACATTATCAACTCTTTTTTAGAATTCCACTTACAGCCTTGTGCCAAATTTTATCTTAATACAATTTATAAAAATTCCCAGTGGCATTGAGAATTCTCTTTTCCTACTTGTTTCTTTTTCTTTTTTTCCTCGATTAGAATGAGTAAACAGCAAAAATTGAATGGTACGGCTAACCGCAAGTTGTGAATGCGAGGAAAGAAAGTGCCTGCATCTTTACATGTTTTTCAACTAAAGAAACATGAAACTAAAGCAAAATTCAAAGATGAGAATTCTGGATGCATAACAGAACGAGGAGAGGAGGAACATGGAAAAATACGAATATGGTGGCGACAAATATAGAAATAAAAGCTGAAGAGAATTTTTTTCCTTGAATAATAAACGTTGTTAAAGAAATTGAAGGTGAAAATGATGATGTGCAAAAGGAAGAAAGCTCTGATGCATGCGGTAAGGACAGGTACGAATATGAAGAAGGAATTGATGAAATTACTGGAAATAAAGAAATAGAATAGGCAAACATAGAGATTGCTGTGCGCGAAGACGTCGCATTTTGGCCACGAACTACTTCAGAGTAGTTGCTTGTTGATATTGTTACATTACAACCTTAAAAAGTTGCAAAACAAAGATGAACCGTTTGCTTCACCTGGAAGACCGGGGAAAATAGTCCAAGGGTAATGCTACAACACTGATTTTACAAAACTATGGAGAATGGAGAGACTGTTTTGAGATCATGGTTGTTGAACTCAGACGAACAAATCTCTTTATTGTTTCTACTGTGACCTCTTTCTGAAGACAAAACAATGTAAATCAAATCTAGCAAGAAATTCAGGATTTGAAAAGTTCTGGAAGCCTAATTTAAAAATGCTTGAGCATGAAAATTCGTCTGATCACAAAAGAGCTTTCAAGGAATGAAAAATATTGGAAATGACCCTTAATAAAGGTAAAAACCATTGACAGTTAATTACAAGAACAAGCTATGAAAGACAGATTAGGAGACTGTTTTTTTAACACCGGTTTTACTTAATACCTTGAAGTTTCAGACAAAACAGAACCTACTTTTTAGCACTCATCGAGATGTATATAGTTCCAATAAAGGTAACTTTATAGAACTTGTAGAACTAAGGAGCAAGTATGATCTTGTTCTTGGAAATCATTATTTGAAAGTAAATGATAACCCCCGCTACTTGTCACCGAAAATCCAAAATGAATTCATTCATAACTTGGGAAACCACGAAAGGAAAAATATATTGGATCGAACTCGAAAAACCAATTATTTTGTGATCATACCAGACAGCGCGCCGGATATTTCTCATACTGATCAGATGAGTTTCATTTGTCTGTATGTCGTTGTTGAAAACAAAGAAATATAGGTGCGGGAATCATTTCTTTGTTTTATCACTGAGAATGATAGTTTATGATATTAAGATGATGATTTTGGATCGACTGAAGGAAGAGAAACTTAGTTTCAAAAAAAGTGCAGGGATAGGATTTGACAATGTGGCTAGTATGGCTGGTTTTCAACATCTTCTACGAAACATAAATGTGAAACCTAAATTGGTGACATGTTGTGATCATAGTGTGAATTTATGCGGTGTTCATGGCTCAGCTGTGAATGTAAATCCCATTACATTTTTCAGGTGGGAAGTCTTATCTTCGCATGTGAAGATCATGATGAAGCGTGTGTTAACCACCCTTGGAGTGCATGTTACAAAAGTATTCGGGCAGCGAAAACCGGATTTCAAGGAGTGATTCAAGCACTTGATTCATTATTCTCAGCTTCAGAAAATCTTCAAACGAGAGGGGATGCACAAATAATTTTGCTTTCAATTGAAAACTTCTCCTTCATGTCATATTTGTTTTCTGGGAAGAGATTCTAGGACAAATAAATCTCATCGAAAAGAAACTTCTTCAAGATTCTGGTATTGGTTCTGATATGTATTTAACCTACATGGATACGACCAAAATTTTCTTTAACCGAAACAGGGACAGGCTAATGTCGGAATCGGTTTATCAAAGTAAAACAAAGAGCAAGGAAATGCAAATTCCTGTTAAAAATCGGATCAGTTGAAAGAGAAAAATACCCGGGGTCATTAGTCTTTGTCTTTGTCTCCCACCAGACAGGACTTGACACAGGGTCAATGACCTGAAGGTCGATTATTGTGGGGATTCGGGGGGAGGGGCAGGTCGGGCACGAGCCGAGGCTCGAGCCCTGCTTGACTATGCTGGTCATCGACCCACTAAGTGCAATGTGGGCTTGATGAGCCAAGCTGGACATGTACCCAAATCTGGGTCTAGGCATGGATGGCTGATTATAACTTAAACTGGACAGCTAGGTCCAGGGCGATACAAGGGTGACAAAGATGTTAATGATGCAGCTCGTCCACCCAAAGGTGACCCAGCTGAAGCCAGGAAACCAAGTTTGCCTTTTTTGGACAATGCTCGCTTGGATCAAAGACAATAGCAAATTAATGCTGTCGCCCTCGCACCCGAGGAAAAAGAAAATGTCAAGCACTTGTACAGGAAGTAAAGGGAAATCTTTACCAATATCATGATCGACTTGTAAATGAACTGGAAGCATGATTTGATTCTATGTCTCATCTGCAAACTGTCTTCGCGGGATTATTATCGTAAGCAATCCTGAAAGATACTGAAAGCGAGCTGGAGCGAAAAGTTGAAATTTTCTGTAGCGAATACGGTGCTGATTTAGACGTATCTCGGTGGTCTTTGGAAGTTCTCCGTCTTCGGGATTTTTGGTACTAACTTCCAAAGTGAAATGTGATATGACCATGATAACCAAATCATCGGCAATCGAATGGCTGAGATAGATTTATCAATGGCAAGTTAAGAGATTAGTACCAAATATTGTGATTGCTCTGTGGTTGTTTCTGTTGCTACTACAGAGAGAGTCTTTTCAAAACTGAAGCTCATTAAAAGTTACTTGAAATCGAGTATGTCAGAAGATCGCTTATCCAATTTGTCCCCCATTTCAATTGAACATAAAACTGTGGAGAAGATAGACTTTGACCAAGTGATTAGTATCATTACTCTTACAAAATCTCGAAAGGTTAAAATATGATTACGTTTACTCAGCTAATTTTTTTATTTGTTGTTTTTCAAGTTCTACCCAGTGCCATTAAGAGTATTTCATTCAAATTTTCCTCCAGAAAAGGGGGTGCCATCATGAATACGGACCTCGGGCGGCACTTTGCCTCGGTTCGCCCTTGTTTGTATTTGTTTATTTCTACCCATAGAAGGTATATATTTACTGAAAACTTATACCATGAGCAGCACACAACATAATATCAACTTTTGAATGGAGTACCTGCTTGTTTGAATTCAGAGTATTACTTCTCCTGGACTGGTTGCTGTTGCAAGGCTTAAAAGTTCAAACTGCCCTACAGTTTATTTATAGTTAAGTAGGAAGAAGAGATGTGATCTTACCTTTCCCCATAGCATTAACGTGAAATGAAATTTGACTCCCTTCATCCTTTTCCTTCGTCAATAACAGTTATTCCAGTTGCGCTCCTGATATTTTGACCCTTAAATGGTGACCCCATTCTTTGATGGTCTAATGGCAGCAATATTCAGAATTTCTTACAATGATCTACAAAATAATTAACTATTTCTTAATTGTTTTTATAGTTTTATTATTTCTGGAAATGTTAAAATATTTGACCTGCACATTCAGATATAAAAGAAAAAAGAAATTACCTTATTCACATATGATGGTAACAATTTTGAATATTAATCAACTGATTCTACAGGAACTAGAATATATTCAACAAAATAATATTCGAAACCCTCTATAGTAAGGTAGGCATCAATAAAAAGCCAGTTTTCACTCGATTATTCTATGTTGGAATAACTGCGATAAATATTGTGACTTCAGCGCTCAAAGGATGAAATGAAGTGTTCATATTTACAAAAAATAGATTTACTGAGTTAGAAATGGCGATAAACAGTGTTGATATTTTGCCAATGAAAGATACGCAAGTAAATGGTTATAAGAGTTCTTTATTATACAAGTATTTAAGATTCAGCTAAAAACGAACAGGGACGATAAAATGTGCATACATTATTTTTTTCAAAATGCCAAACTCAATCTCTTTATATCCACCTATATATCAATATGTGATTTCTACTCGTATGTAGCTCAAATACTTGACCTAATTATGAAGCAAATGAGTAAGTAGCAGCTTTTTGTGTTATTCTATGATTTTTGGCAACAAATTCTTAAAATGATAAAATGCAAAGAATATAAATGCAAAGAATAACTGGAGAATCGGAGAATAAGTGGAAATGGGTACATCAATAGAAGACGAGCGGCACCACCATTTTAGGGGAAATAAGATACCAATTGACATTGAACTGTCTCAAAATCGTATGGTGTTGGAGAATTTTCAAATAGAAGTTTGCTTCAGCTTTTCTTGAGAAGAAACTGAGTTATTTAAACCAGTGTTAAGAATGAAATGTTATCAAGAAAGTATACTTGTGATTCACGAGAATTAATGAACAGAGTTTTCACTGGAAACTCTCAGATAAATAGTTCGAGTGCATGAAAATCACTTGAACGACTTTCATGAAACTAACAATAAAAAAGTGACTGATTAGAAATATTTTAACCGTGAAGCGGTTAAGACCTTATCTTAGATCACATATTCGATTCTGTACCCAATCATTGAGGGCATGTCCCGGGGAAAACCTGCTCAAATTTTCAAACAGTATTTCCCGGATCTGACATTTAGTGAATTAGGGTAGAATTTCTTAAGTGAAACCATTCTTGAGCGATCGGAGTCTGTCATTCTAGTTACACCTCAGCAACAGATATTTTATACGAGTCTCGCTTAAAGTCAAGTGTAAATTTAAAACCCAAAATTATATCAAGACAAATAGACCCTTTTAGAATGGTCTCATTGGGAACATTTGGGTGTATCATGGTAGTTGGAAGTTGACAGTAGCATGATTTTCAATATACTAAATATCAAAAACCATTTGTTTTCCCGATGGACAGAGTTTGGTCAAACTAAAACCAGAAGTCATGTCCAGTTGATTGAAGCGTTTGAAGATCATAAGACCATAAGGTGTTGTATTATCAACATAAATGTTAAGGATAACGGGAAATACCTTTCAGAATCAGGAACAGAGTTTGGGTGAAAGAATAAAGCACTTGAACTATCCTCCAGTTATATAATAAACTTTAGAGTATTGATCAGTCACAATTCTCAAAGTTCTTCGTGGCCAAATGGATTATTACATTACTAATAATTTCATAAGATCATGGAAAGGATTAGAAGCAAACTTTGGCCTCAGAAATTCTATAAATTAATGATTTTGAGACCATCAATAAAAGGTCGACCTATACACTGGGTCGTCTCGGACACGAGTATATAATTATAATCAATCTATCGTAATCACTTGATCCATCTATTGGTGTTCTTTACCGTTTGTATTCCAATCTTATTCAGTCTCATCCTTTTTCTGCCTCACATCAAGTGTTTGTAAGCGAGAAGAGAAAAAGAAGATAGGAAAATACAATAAAAGCATAAAATTTTTCTATTTATACAATATTGGGTAACTGCTGCAATGTAATATTCGCTTTTCATTTGTATAAACACTAGAAGAGCTACGGCTTACCCGTATCATTCGCCAAACGGGAAAACAATAACTTTTTTGAACCTGATTTCCGGGGATTTGTTATCCAACCAGTACCTCCCCTATGCACTCTTATAAGAACAGAGGTTAGTCATTATGTCTGAGGACATGACTTAGACAACTGGGCTATTTTTTCTGATCCTAATTATAATTTTCTGCAATTTTTTTCTTACCAAAAACTGATTTTGTATCACATCGAGCAACCATTTGATACATTTTTTATTTGATTTTTTTTCCGAAAATAACTTTTTATTCGATACTTTAAAATGTTTCTATGGATACAATTCGAAAATAAAGAGGATTTTTGCAATTTACCACCAATTAATACGCTTATACGCTTATTTATAAATATACTAATTGATTGATTTTACTGACATTTCAACCAGTTTCAGTTTATATCATGCCAAAAGGTTAGTGAATTACGTTTATTGTACGATCATATTTATATTTTTTGTTTAATTGTTTCTTAAGAGGTGAAAGCTTGGTTTTGTTTTGTTGCACAGTGTCCTATCGAATGCAAATAATTTTTAAACCGATCTACTTTACCCATAAATGGGACCCCGAATTGTACTCACACTCTGTGTCAGAGTGGAACTGGGAATTATGGCAACGATGAGGAACTTCACATTCCTCAAATCTCTAGGATTGGAGCGTCACTATCATTTATAAAAAATGTCAGACCCAGAGCACCTCCTTTTTCAGAGGGAGGATCTTACCTCTCCGCATGGGATACCGTCAGCATATTCTAAACCGACTCGGCTAAAAATATTAAGTTAGTTTTAACTGAGGATATTTAGGATTAAGCAGTTCACCTTTTTTATTCTTTTAATTCGTAAACTCCGGTTTCAAAAGGTTTTAATAACAGCTTGCAGATGGCAAATGGATTATTATACTCATGTTTGGAAAACCACTTCAACATATTTTTGCAGATATATATTCATGAATAATGGGAATGAGTTACTACGAGTTACTTTAGCCCATCGGCTAAGACAAACCTTGACAATTATGATGATTTATACAGGATGAATTTTGAATCAATCAAGATTCAAAATTTATCGAAGGCAAGCTTTTTTGTCACTTTTCATATAATATATGATAAAAATGAAAAATATAAGGATATAAACAATAATTTGCTTGTAGTTGAGATACGTATTTCTGATTTAATAATTTAAGATATAACACAGAAAAAAATCTTCCCTTCTACAGGTATCATTGTGCCAGACGAAACCCTGTAAATATGAACGGTGGGATTTTTCGTTTATGGAATTTTATTTGTGACGCAGAAATTTTCCTTGCAGTAAGTTTTTTGCTTAGATGTGGCACAAGGCCGTGTGAATGGGGCACCCAATGAGAATCGAACTCACTCGTGAAGGCTTGCTAGTTCAGTTTGCTAACCATAACACAACCCGAAGTACCCAAATTTTCCCAATAGTCTTTTTACGCTCTGTAGGTGGGGTTTATTATACGCTGAGTGTACCTCCGCCAGCAAAAGTGTTAGACCACCGTGCAGAAATGTAAAACCCCACGCCCTCAGAAAAACATTTTACCTTGGTATAATACTGAACTGCATCTAATGGTGAAACTCTAGTTATAGATATATGGGAAGTGTAGAGAATCCCTTTATTTCCATTATTCTCAGATCGATGTAGTTTTTATTAGGGTTTCATTGATGGGTCAAATAGATCCCTTTAAAAATTATTCATTGATGGGACCTTGTGCAAAAAAAAAAAAAAATTCTTACGAAACACCGATACAAAAATATTTAAGACAGACAGAGTGACAGAAAGAAAGAAATAAAGCTCTCGGTATAAAATAACCCTAGACAGGTTGAAATACGCTTGAAATTAATCAATCAATCAATCGGACTCTTTCATTTTTTATTTTTTTATCTTTTGAAAACTCGGAACTGAATACATAACTCATTATCAGTTTTTCGATTAACATTTTTACATCTATATAATATTTTTTACCCTCAAACTTTCCAGTTTTAAAAAAGAATTTTGATAGAAATTATGTACAAATGTCGATGTTTATTTAAATATCTGAAAAAGTTGTGATCAAATTCTGACTACTGAAAGTCAGGGGAAAAAGAAAGACTAATTAAATCGGGATAAGAATAATATTAGGAATGGACAAAAATTTTAAGCTATTTAGTCAGTTTCTACTTTACAAAAGGAAGCATTTGGAATGTTTACAAACACCAAATGAAAAGTGAAAGGAGAAAAAAATATAGAAAGGAAGAAAATAAGCCCAGAAGAAAATGTTGTAGACAAAGTAGATGTGAAGAAAGAAAGAAACAAACGAATAAACAAAGAAAAAGATGTAAATAATGCAAAAAGAAAGAAAGAAAGAAAGAAATGTAATGAATAAATGTAAAGGTTGATAACAATAAATGCGATTAATTAAATACTGCGCGCTTGTTACTCATCACTTGTACGTTTATATGTTCACGTGACTGGTCAGCTGATGAATTAACAGATTTATGAATGACTCAATTATTAATGATATCCAGCAATAATTAAATCATTGAAGACTCTATTCATGCGGTAACTTATAAACCCACACGCGCACGTCTGTACTCCTACTAATTTTCCCACACTGACACACATGCATATGTATCGTCTAGAACGTACATATTGATAAGCACCCAGGGGTAGATTTAGAAGGCAGCCACTGACACTTGCATACATTCTGACTTGGTAGCGGGCATCTAACTCCTCCAGATTATTTGATTAAAACGTTTCATTGTTTGTTTTTATATCAATTAATTCTACAGATACAAATATCTTAATATTTCTTTTGACTTTAAAAACAGTTTCAAAATATCTTTGTTTATTTTTAATAGTCATCCACTTCGATTTTTCTCAGTTCGCATAAAAAGTAGCTCATATGTGTTATGTAGAACATACGTACAGATAGTGGAAAGGAATCTTCTAAGTTCATCGTTTTCTTTTCTTTTTGTTTTTGTTGTTGTTGTTGTTGTAATGTGATATGTACAGTTTAGGTCATAAATCTAATAGACGTGAGTTCGCTACATTAAATTTTTACGAAAATTAAAGGCCTTGAAATAGAAAGAAAAGATCAGGTAAGAAGGAACAAATTACTTGGAAACTTTTTCATTCGAAAAATAAATTAATGTTTCTTCAAATCTAAAATCAAAATGAAGAAATTTACCGTAGTTAGACTCATGGACGTTTACTAATCTTCGCTTACTTTGGCACAAGGTCAGAAGTATGGAGTATCCAGTGAGACTCTCACTAAAATCGATATTGTTAACAAATACATCACTTGAAGTGTCGCAGTGGTGATTGGTGATAATTGTTAATTCGTCCAATACTTGTTCATTTGTTTTATGTCTTGTTTTTGTTTTTGTTTTTAGTTTGTTTGTTTTTTTTGTGGGGTTGGGGGAATGTTTTTCGTGGGGTCAATTAAAATGTGGCACGATCCCTATACACTTATGGCACTCAAAAACATGCGTACATGAAAAAAAACTTCGTCCATTTTATACTTTTCTTGTCCATTATGTGTGGCAATCCATACGCACACACACACACACACACACACACACACACACACACACACACACACACACACACCTTCTTTCTGCATTTGGTAGTACAAAATGGTTTAACCCTTTTTATAATAAACTGCGTTGGAAACGCCGAGAGTGGCTTAGGGTCAGGTTTGGAACCAACGAATCTTGAAAATTGTAATTTTAAATCTGGCTTATGATAAATTTATTACATATTCTATTAAGAGTCAGTACATATTATATGTAGGAAAATACTATGTACGAGGGGCATACAATAAGTTTCCAGCCCTTTTTCGTATGGGCATTTAAAATTGTTGTAGACTCTTGAAAATTCAGTATGTTATTGCTATACATCTTATGAGATGACTGACCAATTTTTATGATTTTAGTTTCAAATGAACAGCTACAGTAGCAATTGGAATACACCCTACTAAAGTCTGATTGTCACAGCTGGGGAATTTCAAAAATGCAATCTGACACTTTAGAAGAACGATATGGAACAAAATTATGTTTTAAACTTGGAAAAAATGCCACAGAAACGTATGGAATGCTTCAAACTGCTTTTCGATCATCTTGCATGAATCGAGCATCAGTTTTTAAGTGGCATAAGAGATTCAAGGAATGCAGGGAGTCTGTGAGGGATGTGAGGTGTAGGAGGAGTAAAGAAGTCAGAACAGTTGGTTAGCCAAAGGGTTTGGGTAAGGGGTACCATGTTGAGCTTTTAAGGGAGTTCAGAAAGAGATTCCTAGGGAAGAGGCCTGCACTCTTTAAATCGGGTCAGTGACATTTCCACCAGGACAATGCACCAGTCCACAACTCCATCCTTGTCACTGACTATTTGATCAAGATGGGCATCAAGACAGATCCTCACCATCCCTATAGTCCAGACCTTGCTCCCTGTGACTTTTGCTTATTCTCTAAGCTCAGAGACTGTCATTATGAGACAATTGAGGAGATGAAAGAAGCTGTGACGAAGGTCATTGACACGCACACACAAGAGGACTTCAATCGGGCCTTGCAGAAGTTGTTGGAACCGTATAACAAGTGCATTGCAGTGGAAGGAGATTACTTCGAAGGGGAGTAGAGTTTCATGCATGTACTATCTATAAAAGTGCCCATACGAAAAAAGTTTGGAAACTTATCGTATGCACCTCGTATATATATATATATATATATATATATAACAAAAAATAATGAGGTCAATAAGGTCACTTTCTGCCTAGGATTCAAAGCTTCACATATGGTATGCTTTTGGAGATATGGGGATGTTTTTCATTGAGTATAGAATTTTGACTAGTCCATAGCAGTTTATTGAATTTTCTTAAAATAGTACTCAAATATTTTGTGTAATAAGAGCTATATTATTAATAAATGTAATTATTTTGGGCAATTTATATATATATATATATATATATATATATATATATATATATATATATAAATTGGGCAATTTATATATATATATATATTATCTTTATTACCATCATTTACCTACCTCTAATAAAGTTTTATTATTTAGGCACACTAATCGATTAACCACAATTTGTAATAATAGAACAATCATAACAATTGACAAGGATAGCAGTTATTGAAAAAATTGTTTTTGTCGTAAATCAGAGCAACTTCATCGTGGGATATTTTATATGCCTTTTTCAAATGAGAACATTCATTTAAAGAAAATAGTAAATATTTTCTCTTTGACACTCCTAAATTTCCAGCATTACAACTTTCAAGTGTCTTTTTTCTTTTTATTTATGAGGCTGACCGAGAAATGGCGCAAAGCAAAACCGCAAATGAGGAACGATCCCGCAATTCCCAAAATTGTGTTACTTCACATTGGACTCGTTGATTGGTTGGCAGCGTTTTATGGCGTATCAACACTTGTGAGTTACTTAATGTTAAATTCTGTTTATGTATATATATATATATGTGTGTGTGTGTGTGTGTGTGTGTGTGTGAAGGTAGCAGAAAAAAACATAATCCAAATAGGTGAATATATTATGATGTGAAGTCGACGTTAACGTTTCGATTTCAATAACCATCATCAGGACTTTGATATCAAAATTGGTCACATAGCGATGTGAACTATTTTGATATCCAAGTCCTGATGTAGGTAACATTATTTTTAAATGCGTCAAATCTCATTTCTTTGCTCACAGTCAAATGGTTTCAACACTTGATAACACAAATACTTCTATGTGATATTAATAATATCTAGGAAAAAATTAAATGGTTCTATCTTACCCATAAGACCTTTACAAGTATTATCACTCCGTGTAAGCGTGAACCAGGGTGTGATGGCAATGAAAGATTACTCCTCATTCTCCAAAGTTCCAAGACTGGAGCTTCACCGTCAGTGTCATATCTTGGACCCTCGTTGTGTTGCATATTGACCTTTGACAGAACCGTCTGTCAGGGATTTCTCGAGTAGGATGCACCTATGTAAACAGGCTGAAGCTGATGCGTAGGTTGACAACGTGAAGGTTGAACCGAAAACCATGAGCGTTGTGAAATGATAAATGCGGTCAACCAAGGCAGTCACAGTGTCAGTCTCGGAGCCACGGTCGGACAGTCAGGAGGTTTGGAGAGTGTCAGTGAGCGGCCGGCAGGCATCCGGGTGGGGCAGAATCCCAGAGCGACCAATTACGGCCTCCAGTTGAGTACTCCTCGATGAAGACGTAAAGTTCTGAATATTGTACAATGAGAAGTTAAGGGTCAATATAGCAGTCCTCAGTCTGTATTCCGTTTCCCAGTTTCTCACATACCTGCAGAGCTTTGACTCTAAGTAGTAATAAAGTCAGAGTTAAGTATTTTCGTAGATTATGAATTGTGGTCATTCCTTCCTCATTTGTGAGGTATAAAACAGTTGGGGAAGGATTCTTACACCTTGCAAAGATGCAGTCGGGGTACTCAACAACCTCAGCCAACTGAGCTAATTAGACTCGTAAATTTAGAAATAAAATGGAGATATTCAAGAACTCACTTCTTAACGATTTTATCTTTTCTTGGATTTGTTGAGCGGTAGTTGTTGAAAATAAGCGTGATTATATTTTAGATGATATTTAAATAAATTCAACTTTCATATGTTTTTTTTTTTTAAATATTTTTAAGTAAAAGAAATTACCTTCTGAACAACCTAATAATACAGAAAATTCCAACCAAACAATGATCAGACTGTGTTTTCTGGAGTCTTTATGCGATGGTTTCTCATAGCAGTCCATATTGACTCTTGGGAAAATAAAATGTTGGCTAGGTGAATAAGGGCATCGAAAACTACGGGAAAAGCACTTTTTAGTTTGCTAAAATAAATCTCTTTTCTAACAAGAAAAAAAATCGCTGGGTCATGGAGATAAGTTGCCAGATATCAAACACCTATTAGAATACCCACCACGGTTTTCCGGGGTCTACCTGGCGTTTGCGCAAGATAAGTGTTATTTTGCTAACCGCCTGGTCTCAGAGGGCCTTACCCCTGGCAATACCTGCCTGGGTCCTCGTGGTGTAATGTTTACAGCGATGGACTGTTCTTCTAGGAGAATAGCTTTGGCATTAAATAACATACAAAGGTTGATATGCCATTAAACAAAGAAACCAAACCAAAAATAAAAATGGGAATACCGTCGGGATCAAACATTTTTTGTGACGGTGGGGCAGGAGTCTCGATTCATGTATACCCCAGCCGATTATAAAGACCTGGTCTCAATTTCCAGCCTGGTGAGAGGTTGGATAAATATCAAGTACCAAGTAGAATACTTGATTGCGTGTGACGACCATCAGTAATGATACGTCGTTTACATATGACAAGTTCAAAACATATAACTCATGTAAATCAACGAACGATGTTGAAGGGAAAAATGAAGACACATTTCTTAAAGAAGAATTTATTGAAGTGAGTTTCAATGTTGAAGTAAACTCTATGTACACATTTAAAGAAATTGGATATCCAACTGGATGACCAAAAAATATCAAGTAAACTGTCCCATGCTTTGCACAACTGTAAAGCACATTCTAATGGCTTTTCCAATTTCATATATGATAGAATCTGTGTTTATATATATATATATTATTAACGAAGCAAACAGATAAGCACTTTGAACATAGAACATGTGTAACGTAATTGAACAGTTCACAGAAAATTGAAATTGAATAAATAAAGGAATAAATAAATAAAGCAGCCCTCAACGGCCAAGTCAAGGCGCTTGTTGTGATTAAAAATGACATGGGGAAACGGGAGGTTCGAAGATCGTGTACGAAGGTACGGAGTGTGCGAAAGTGACGTGATAGTGAGGGGATGACTGGTGCCCTTCAAGGGTCGACGGCGAAACGTAATAAGGTAAAGACGTACAGTGGAACACGAGCCGCAAAGATGGGAGGAGGCGAAAGTTCATGAGTCCCATTTTTTAGGGCTCATAAACTCTCAAGGCTCCTCTTTGGAGGGGCTTTGACCAAACACGACCCAGTGGACAAGCATGTTTGAACCAAGAAAAAAATTCAAGGTCTGTGTCTGCTCTTTCTTTTCACCGTGATATGTTGCTTATCTTTGTCTTGTTGACACGGTCGTCCCAGTTTCTATACTCTCTTTCTTTCTCCAGGCAGTTACCTGCAAGTGCAGTAGTGAATAAACCTTTGTTTAGTTAAATAGAGTTTCTTCCGTTCGTCAACTGTTATACTGTAGGGTTACAACGTTGTCTAAATTCTCTTGATATTGCAACTTCACGCATGTTGATTTTCGGCTTAAACTCACAAACCTGCAGCCAAATATTCGGGATTTCCTTCGTACCCACCAAACCCATCCTTTCAATTAAAAAATGATTGAATAATTAAAGGTGTGTTTGCATTTATAATTTACGAATTATTTCTCGCGTAAGTTGTATTAAACATTAGTCAATTAGTTAGGGTTTTCTTTTGTAACAATGTTTAATTAATTTTCTTGGGACGAATGGAAATCAAATTTTATTAAAAAGAGTTCATCAAGGAAAATACCTAATTTATACCGTTAAAAAACAATTTTATCCTTTCCTTTTATTTTTTCAAATATTGGAATTTTAAAAAAAAATATTACTATTTTGATTAATTACTTAATCTAATTTTTAATAAATTTTACCTGGAACATTGGTTATTTAAAAAACTGACGTTTGAAAATCTTTTCATTTTGAATAATATTCATGTGCTACAGTCGTTTAAACAACTGCTTTTAAATGAACATGGAAGATTTGAATGAAAGAAAATGTCGTTATGCGAGTGAAAGCGCAAAAGAGCTTCTTTTTTAAGACGTTTGAATCGTGTTCGCGTGAGTTCAGCAAATTATGTATAATGCAATCTTCAGAAAATGTTACTTAATATTGAAGCAGAACTGATGTAAAAGGTTAATGATGAAATTAGTTATAAAATGAAATAAACAAACAGTAAAATAAATGACAGGAGGTTGAGTTGAACAGATGCTATATTTTTATTCATTAGTTTAATAATAAGCAATGATTTAAAAAATATATTTTTGTGTGAATATTAATTTTTTTACGTGTTTAGTGTCTGTAAATGTTTTTTGAATGCTTTTTTAATTGCTTACTTGCATATCAGTCCTAAATTTCTTTGGGGACAAAACTTGGTAATCGTATTGAGATTCTGGACTGATATTTTGGTTCACCCTGGTGTATCTAAGGGCCTATCTTTCTTTTTTGACAACTGTTACAGACTTGGACGAGAGATTGTAGATATTCACATTCACCAACTGTTAACGGTAAAATAGGGAACTATTTTTTTTTTTTGTAATTATAACAAATATGTGTCTTTTTCTATTTTTTAGATTTGAGGAAACCCTTTGGTTTGGGAACCTTACAAATTCATTCTTTTTAGATATTCAACGGATCAATGCAACTGAAACATGATCCAGTGTTTTTTACGAGTACTATGCAAGTTATTATCTAATAGATAGATAGATACGGAGGGACTGATTTGATTTGGGGTTTTGTTAAAGGCATATCAACTTGCGTGGGTTTAATGCCAAAGCAATCCTTATAAAAGGACAGTAAAAGTACTATTTAACCCATATATGGAGGGATAAGAAGGTTGATACTTTTCCCAAGAGTATAAGTCTGAAAGTGAATGTAATAGCCGGACTGGAGTTCGAACTCGCAGTCCAGCCACTTTGCAACGGGGACCAAAGAGACTGAGATAGATACATTCATACGTGTAGGTAGGTAGATAGATAGATAGATACTGAAGAGAGTGAGATAGATAGATAGATAGATACTAAGTTTAGTAGTAGCAGTAGTAGTAGTAGTCGAAGAAGAAGTAGTCGAAGAAGAAGAGGTTTATACGTATCATTTTTTATGTGCATCCAACACTGTTGGAAAATTTGACTAAACCAAATTTATTCAAATATAAGCATTTGAGCGTGCATATAAGAGAGAGAGAGAGAGAGAGAGAGAGAGAGAGAGAGAAATACATATAAAGAGACAGACCGAGAGAGAGAGAAATTACTCCTGATTGTAAACATGAAAAATAGCGTTTATTCAGATAAGCTATACCAAAGGTTTTTATATTGTCTAGTTATTATTTATTTAGATCATCAACATCTTCGTCCCACTGCAAACTTCATCGCAGCCACGACATTTTCAGTCGACTGATAATTCACCCATTGCCCACAACAGAGGAATGGTAAACTGAAAACATGTAAATCAAAAATGAGCAAAAACTTAACCTCTTCCATTCTCAGTCGGATGATAGGAATGCACGTCAAAAAAAAGACACGGCCGAGTGCGGATCGTGCCACGTGTGAAATCGACTATGAAAGTTCCTCTACGTGTCCATACTTTCGGCGCGAAAATGTCTTGTAATCGCCTGAAAAAGAAGGTACCTAAGTGTGAATCTTTGAACCATAAGGAAGCATCTTTCCGTTTGATGGACATATAAGAGCAGGTCAGTAAATCGCCCTCTGCTGGACAACGGGATTAGAAAAAGTGATGAGGTGTTTACGGAACACATAAAACAACAGCTGACGTGAGCGGAACTTCAGATAAATAATGGATACTGATTTAACTCGGACATATCTGTCACGTGACTAGGTTTCTTTTATCATATTTATTAAACATGCTTCCCTTTCCACCCAAAAACGTGTGTCCTGAGTATGATATTAAACTGCACCTGAGGGTGAGGCTCCAGTTCTAGTGATCTGAGGAAAGTGGAGTACGTATTCATTGTCATTACTCTCAGATTCACCCTCAACCGGATTGGTATTACCGGCAAGGTTTTCATTTAAGGGTCAAATTGATCTGTTTTAAAATTACTTAAAATTTGGCAAGATCATGTCCAAAAATGCCTTCAAAAATAACTGCACAAAATGGGAATATAAACGTAACAATAAACGTGATTTCCTAATCACTAAGCGTAAAATAACACTAGATGGGTTTACATGCCGATAAAATCAATAATTCAATTAAAACTTGTTTTTTTTTTTTTGGCACAGGAAAGGGCAATATATTTATGAAGATCCTGTTGTACCATTCTTCTAAGAATATCTGCATTTGAACAAAATTTGATCGATTCTACCAAGATTCAAGCAATAATCATTGACACCGGCAGAAAATTGGCACCTGATTTAGTCTCTTTGGAAGTTATCGCCTTATTTTGGAACAAAAACTGTGTCTAGAGTGATTTCTGAACTCACAAGAAAAATCCTGTGAGACTTATCTATAATCGGCGTCTTTCTAGCAGCGAGTCGATACTTACAAAACTTTGCATGATCTGAGACAAGTACAAAATAGACACGCAGAAGAATGAAAAGAATAAGTTAACGATGATCAACGAGACAAGGCTAAGACACTCTGTGCTGATATCTCTTCTCATCTTGTACATACAAAGGTTAAATTTGTGAAATATGCGTATACAATCAAGATAAGACAGTAGACATTGAATTCTTGAGAATTGTTATATTTCGGTGACTAACTTGCTAACACTTTCAAAAGATACGCTGGTCTGACATAAGCCTAGAATAATGTGACACCTTATAAAAATCTAATTTGTAAATTATCATTTACAGCAAGCGTCATTATTATTTTAGATAAGGAATTTTGAAACTTTTCAGCTTCATTATGACCACATAAGGGCATTAATCAATTACAACCCCCCTACTCCTCAGTGTAGTAGCTATCAAAAAGAGAGCCTTCCGGTTTTCCTCGATTAGAGTCGCCAACTTTACTATTTATATTCATTATGAAAGACAGACTAACAGACAGTCAAATTAAAGAGAAAGGGATAGAGAGCTCAACAAATAAATACGTTGAGATATATAAAGGAATGTTGATAGAAGAAATGAACTAAATAATATAAACATTAAGACAGATAGATAGATAGATAGAGAGAGAGAGAGAGAGAGAGAGAGAGAGAGATCTGGATTTTTTCGATAAAATTTCGGACGCTAATTGCATCACACAAATTCGAAACAGAATGTCACCAGCAGAAGTGGAATGTTTTAAACTTTCTCATTTTTCGTTTCATTTTATAACTTTCACGTCCTGATGAAGGTCGAAAAAGCGAAAACTTTAATTTTGGCAAATATTTCTACAAATAAAACCATTGTCTGAAGACCTATGTTCATTTTCATAGAGTAGGATTTATTTCTAGTCTTTCTAGACATATATATATACATATATATATATATATATATATATATATATATACGGTTTATTCAATAAGTTTCCAGATTTTTTTTGTACGGCATTTAGAATTGTCGTAGACTTCTGAAAATTCAGTATGCTATTGCTATACATCTTATGAGATGACTGACCAATTTTTATGCTTCAGACTGCCTTTGGAGCATATTGCATGAATTGAGCTTCAGTTTTTTAGTGGCATAAGAGATTCAAGGAAGGCAGGGAGTCTGTGAGGGATGATGAGAGGTGTGGGAGGAGTAAGGAAGTCAATACACCAGAGTTGATTGACCAAAGGGTTATGATTAGGGATACTATATTGAGGTTTTAAGGGAGTTCAGGAAGAGATTCCGTCGGTAGAGGCCAGCACTCTTCAAATCGGGTCAGTGACATTTCCACCAGTCCACAACTCCATCCTTGTCACAGACTATTTGACTAAGATGGGCATCAAAACAGTTCCTCAGCCTCCCTATAGTCCAGACCTTGCTCCCTGTGACTTTTGCTTATTCCCTAAGCTCAGAGGTTGTCGTTATCAGACAATTGAGGAGATGAAAGAGGCTGTGACGAAGGTCATTGACACGCTCACACAAGAAGACTTCGATGGGGCTTTGCAGAAGTTGTTGGAACCGTACAACAAGTGCATTGCAGCCGGGGGGGGATTATTTCGAAAGGGGCTTGAGTTTCATGTGTGTACTATCAATAAAAGTGCCCATAGGAAAAAAGTCTGGAAACTTATTTAATGATCCTCGTATATATATTAACCCACAAACGTTTCTTTACTGCACTCTCATTTTGCAAACATATTTCAATTAAAACACAGTTATAATAATTGAATAATTTGTATATATACACTTTACTAAGTTGTAACATAATTTGATGGTAAAGACTGATTTAGACTATCCTTATATATATATATATAGAAAGCGACAGACAGACAGACAGACAGAGACAGACAGAGTAATAGGGAGAGACAGAGAGACAGAAAGATGACCAGAAGGGATTAGACAAATATGAATATTTATTTTTACTTACTTATATTTTTATTGTTTTCGATTAGTTTCAATTTTTGGTCATCGTTAAGGAAAATGTTTTGGTGAAAAAAGTTGGGTTTTTTAAAATATTTTAAAGAGTTGATATGCTTTAAAAAGAAACAACAGAAAAAGAACTGGTATTATAGTATATTCATTCCTTGGATAAAATTATCTTTTGCTAACTAAATATCTTCAACTGACCATCTTATGATCTCTTATATAATAGACATATTGCACTGAAATCCCAATCTGGGAGATGTATATCAATTATGGGCAGGTTGTGTTTCAAATTAACTGAAACGGTTTTGATCAGATATTTGTTTATCTTAGTGTTAATTTGTCAACCCCTATCTGTCCATTCTATTTCAAAATGGCATTTTGAGGATATAGGGGGCGTTCTTACTGTTACAACAAGCAAGATAATAAGAAATGATCGAAAACATTTTCCTTAAACTTCATTAATAATAACCCTCATATTCCGATTTACTTGTTCCAGTTTTTTCCTTTTCTTTATGTTTTGTATTTTCTTTTGTTTTTTTTGGGGGGAGGGGGGTCTTTTTGGTCAAAACTAGTAAAATCTTTGGACTGATTAAGTGTTGAATGAAAAAAAAAACTAATTATGATTTCAAATCTTTTTTTTCCCTTTGATAAAACCATAATTCTTTCTCCATTTTCTAATGTATTCGAAATCACTTGAACTGAGCAAGGCTAATCAATAAGGAAAATCTATTTCTAAATCTGTTGACCGAATATTTGATCCCATTCTTTGGCGATTATCAACCCATTTTATCTTCCTGGATCAACAGAATTCTATTTTCACTATTATATATTTTTAACTCAACGAAATCGATACCAAGGTATCTTTTAATTTTGCTTGAAATGTCAAATTTTTTTTAATATTATCTACTCGTGGGGATGAAAGGGCATTTGTTATAACTGCGAGATTTTATAGCTTGAAAATTATTGAACCAAGTTATAACTCTTTTTCGGTTCATTTATAGTGAGTAGAGTTTTAATGAATGATAGATTTTGAATTATAACCGTTGTAAAAATATCTTTGATCTTATCAATTAATGCTAAATTAATTAGTGATATATTCTGTTTTTCAAATGTTAGAATTTGGTTATTATTCTTTATATTAGGTAGATTTATTTTATCATTGTTTTAGGCTACACTGAGCATATTGCCCACTTAAGAGACGGTGTATGGGGTCTACAGTGTCTTATTTATGCTGTAAGTATTCTACAGTGGGTTGTTTAAGTTTTATGTATTCTGGAGTGTCTTATTCACTTCTATCTATACTATAGTGTGTTCTTTACGTTAGATGTATTCTACATTACATTCCTTTTATTGTATGTATTCTACACTAAGTTATTTATGTTCTATGTATTTCACAGTGTATTCTAAGTATCCTGCACTGTTTTTTTTATGTTCTATATATTCCACAGCGTGTTGTTTATGTTCTCTATATTCTACAGAGTGTTATTTATGTTCTATATATTCTACAGCGTGTTATTTATGTTCTATATATTCTACAGCGTGTTATTTATGTTCTATATATACTACAGGGTGTTCTGTAAGTTCTACGTATTCTACAGTGTCTTTTCCAAAATCTCCAGAGTCTAAAGTATGTTCTTTAAGTTCTATGTATTCTACAGTGTGTTAATTATGTTATCAGAGTCTCACAGTTGGAATGTCTTATATTTTAATGCTAAACAAACCTGGTCAGAATTTGTAGCAGCAAATGAAACCCCATAAATATAATTATAACGTTCTCTAAACTATGAGAGTGTGGACAAAGTTCTCTTTATTCCATGTTGTTTCATTTAATAAACTTTGATTATTGCGGTACGAAATCAAATTGTGAAGCACCTAGTGAGCGACGGTCACAAAACTCAGCTTCTAATCTTTGCTCAACAGCGCATTATTTTTCAAGCCATTTTATGCATGTGTTTGTATGTGTATTTATATTTGTGTAGGTTGATGCAAGATTTTTTGCATAAAACGAAATAAAATCACTGAATATCTATTGTTCTGCGAAGTGAGCTTGCTGATCATTGCTCGAAGAACGTAAAGTAGCAACCCCACCTAATAGATAGATAGATAGATAGATACGAACGAATTGATACGCTCCACCATAGGGATTGAGCACTCTGGCAAAGGAATTTACGGCTACCGCTCGCATAATGCAAAGCTCTTCGAACGAATTGAGTACTCTGGTATCCGGTAAAGTATAAAATGTAACCAAACGCTGCTGTCACTAGTTAATACCTTATAATTCACTAGCTGACGTCGTACGCTTATTGGTCGATCGGTCTGATACTTAGGGTAACGTAAAGTTGGGCAGGTTTCGATCCCAGCTTCAATCGTCCCAGGTGTCTAGCCACACTGAAGAGTTGTAACACAACGAAACCAGTCTGTCTGTAGATGGCAATATATATATAGAGAGAGTGAAATATGTGAACCGACTGGCTTAAAATTTGTATGTTGATTTTATATACTGAGAATCTTCCCTTTTCCAAAGTGTCCTTTTTTCATTACGAAAGTTCGAATATATCAATGCAGGCAGGTATATGGATAATTTTCTTATATATATATATATATATATATATATATATATATATATGATATCGAAAGAAGATTAGTTGGGAATGATTCTATTTGAGAATATATAAGAGGATTCTTTTCAATCTCCGGAAGTGCTCAATGTTAGATAATTAATATATAGATTTCTTACAGAGCAAATTTCCTTATGATTGAAAAAAAACCTCAACAAACCGTCATTTGTTTATTATAAATTTATTTCAACTGATAGATCAATAGAAGAATCCAGCTTCTTTAGATTGTCATAAAACAGTCGATCAAACAGAAAGGATCAAAAGGCTACATCAACGATGTTATGTGAGACGTGTCTCCAACCTAACCATCTTTAACTGAAGTATCTTTATGGAAATATATACAAAGATTTAGTTTATTGAATATGTAGTTACAATTGTGATAAAACAGTAGCGATAAATTTTTTAAAATCCTTATGTTTTCGAGAATTATAACGCTATATCTAATCTGGCATACAGTCAATAACACTGAAAAAGCAAAAGGAACCGAAATAAACTACTTACAATTGTTCTATGACTTATTTTGAAGCATATATTTTTTTAAATACGGTAGTCTGGCATAAGGTTACACTACCAAGTGAAATGATCTACTATGGGAACTATAGTTTTACAGCAAACACGTCTTTAAATTAAAAAATAATAATTAGGTGGGTACAGTAAACACAATACCAGTTAGATTCTGATCCCCGCTCTCTCTCTCTCACTCTCTCTCTCTCTCTTTATCTATATATATATAGTTATATACTTATATATAGTTCTATAGTTATATTGTTTGCTATGTTTATAAATGAATAGTGCTCAGTATCGGAGATAGAGCATATATTGATTAAAGTTTTAATAGTGTATTGGTCTGATGATCATATAAGCGGGGAAGTGGCAGTCACCAACCGCCGTTGACATTGAGTCAACGCTATTAAAGCTTAGATGGATATGTAAGTGTGGGCTGAAAAATTCACATGATGACGTCATATCTGCTGCTATTTTTTTTTACCAATGGGATCCAAGCACTGCAACACCGATGAAAAATATGTTGGCTGTATATACATGTGTGTGTGTGTGTGTATTTGCAATGTTCTGCTAAGAAGATGAGATATGATAAAGATTTTCCATATTATTGAAACTTTCATTCGAATTAATCGATAGTATATTTATTTATTGATTCCAGTTTCATTAATCTAGCTTCTTTCAATTTATATTTAACTTTCACTGAGGCAAGATAAGTCAAATGTTGCAAGTAAAAAACTAAGAATGAGAATGTTTATTTTCAAAACAGACATGTCTTTTACACCAAAGGATTTCCTCTCCCCAAACTATCCATTTTTTCAATACATCGTGTATGCATGAGTGTGTGCACGAGTGTGTGTGTGTGTGTGTGTGTGCACGAGTGTGTGTGTGTGTGTGTGTGTGTGTGTGTGTGTGTGTGTGTGTGTGTGTGTGTGTGTGTGTGCCTTTCATATTAAATTAATGCCACAAAAACATATAGCCACAAAAAAATCCAGACATGCTACACCTCTGAGTCACCAGTCCAAAGCTCAAGCTCTTAATTCAAACCCGCAAGTGATCAATTGTTTCGTGAAGATTATTAAAAATGCTGATCATCTCATCCCATTTCTAACCAGGCTCAAGAAACTAGTGGAAATGTGCGTAATAAAGACTAATGTTTCCACGCACACAATTATGGAAGCACCTCCAGACATAATTATAACACCAGTTAGCTACCATTTGCATTAGCCGATGTCTTCACCTGCTTTATTTACAGGGTGAAGTCATGTAACAGATATGGTGGACTTATTATACATTTGGAAGGATATAAGAAGCCTGGGGTGGTTTTCTGGGAGGATGAGAGGGTGGAAGAAAAGGATACAAGTTTTATGGTCTTGGCAGGGTTGGAATTAGCTGAAATTGGTAGAACGTAAAAGAAACATATCTACGAAGATGTAAAGAGGAAAGCGTATGAAAAAAGAGAGGAAGAGAGAGAGAGAGAGAGAGAGAGAGAGAGAGAATAATGATTGACTCTATAATGATATGCTGATATATTGATAGACTAGTTGGGTTAATCGACGAAGCTCGAGTTTTTATTACAACAAATGATAAAGGAAGAAAATATTTAAGAAAGATTTGAAGTATACAAAAAGAAATAGAAAAAAGTGTTGGACAGAGATTTCAAAAAAATGTTTCGGAAATAGAGACTGATTGATTGATTGATTGATTGAAGAGATATCAACCTGTCTTGGGTTATTTTATGCCTAGACGCTTGGGAATTACGTGCTTTGTACTTTAATGATTAAATTTTTTGTGAATTTTTTTTAATACGGTATGATATTAAGTATTTCTATCTAATACAAGTAATTTTGGAACAGATCTATTTGACCCTTAGATGGGACCCAAACATATACTACCACACCGGGTCTGAGTGGACCTAGGAGTAATGGTTATGAAGGGGTACTCCATATTCTCTAAATAGAACGAGAGCCTCATCATCAGATGCAGTTTAGTGCTATAACAAGGACATCCCGTTTCCGGGAAATGTCTTACCCATCCACCCCGAAAACAAAGAGGAAAACTGAGCTGATTTGTTTTGTGTCGTTTTAAATTGGTTATGATTTTTAAATCTGATCCGGATAAGCTTCTCTGTTTGAGTTTAAGTTGTAGTTGGTGACCGTAGTTGAGGGCGGCCCGAGGACACTCTTCTCAATAGCTACAACACCGAGATGTAGGGCAGGGCGCTACTCCTTTCACTGGATTGTCCCACTTTACTCATGATACGTACCTTATAATAGTGAGCGTTAAGCAAGGAGTTATCAAGTACCATTTTTTGAGTCTTTGGTATTACTCAATCTGGGACTGAACTCCAGTCTCCCTGACCTTTGGTAAACACTCTACCCAGGGCCAATCGGCCGGTAATCGCTAAACACTTTTAGGGCCTCTCACGTCTTGTAATGCATTAGCAGAGTATTTTTAATGTGTTCGATTCTCATTGGGTGTCCCATACTTCTTGTCTTGTGTCACAATAAAGCTAAACGACGTAAATAATTTACTAACATCTCTCTATGAGTTCTCAGTCCCAAGAAATATTCCCATCCTCTTGCGCTCCCAAATTTCCTCAATACCACCCCGTTAAATTATCTACTAGTAATGTTTTCACATGACTTATAGCTATAAATTCTACATATAATTGAAATTCCTTTACTTTTACAAATATTCAACCTCTTAGATTTGAAGATGTTTTCCCTGGGAGCTAATCCTTCACATCTGTAATTTCTGTTGTGCATCGATAGGTTTCGGTTTCAAATTAATCTTCTTAGAAAAAGGTTTTATCTACTGTTGCTTAATTTAACTTACTAATTAGAATATATTTAAGATTACTCTTTGCGTTCTTTTTTGCTGAGTTAATCAAATAGTTGACTGAGTAGTTAATGTAGATAAAAAAACAAACCCTGATACGCTAATGGCATTGGGAAATATATGCATCATCCTTTCTCCCCTATTTTAAGGTAAATAGTAGGAATAGATTGGGTTCTTTTGCCTTGCAGATGCAATCAGTCTAATGAAAGACATTTTTCTTTGAAAATCTACGTATGGAATCTTTAATTTCCCATAGATCTGAACACAGACCACAAACACGTAGTGGCACTCGAATTCCCAACAGTAATAAACTGTAGAACTAATTGGCTTACCACGAATCCAGATGAGGTTAGCTTACTGACTTTTATTAAGCATTGATAAGTACAGCACAAAGCTACAAATACAGTCTCACAAATACTGACGTGGGAAACAAATAACTTTCAATTTTAATGATCCGTAAAACTAGATAACTTGCAAATTGACCTCATCTAGTCTGAATATTAACTTTGTTTAACATAGTCTAGTACCAGGCTGAACGTATGAGACAATTACCAAGTTCGTCTCTGAAGCAGACAATTACTTCACGATTAAGCTTTCTATTGGTTATATTTCTTGATCCTTTATAAGATATATTGTATGGTTAATAATTCATGAATTAAAAATAGAAAAAGTAATTGCAATAACTTCATACGGTAATCGATGTAATTTAGTTGAAATTTAAATTCTTTTCATCTTCGTTCACAAATACCAAATACGAATTCTCTGTTTTTGTTGATTTATTTCTATGAAGGGATGGAAACAAAAGCTTATCTAAAACCAGAAATTATATCCGTAATCTGTGTATGTGAACTTTTTAACTATTATTATTATTTTACGGTTTGGATGAGAGCCATGGCTGTTTTTTGCTTATCAATAGACGCCACCGGTATAGATGAGTAACAGTAGTTTCCTGACTGAATTATTTGATCCTGGCCGTTGATCAATGAGTTTCTTTTACCCAGCAACTGGTGAATCGCGCCGTTGGCCCAACTTTAGATTTATCCGCCTTACTTCATATTCACCATGCTGCTTCTTATGGCTTCTGCTGATATAAGTTTGTATACATTTTTTCAAGAGTATTGCGTTTATCAAATTTTTATTTTTCCCCCAACTTGGTTGGATCATATTCCATACTTTATCATTTATGCTTTCAGCAAATATCGTTACGCGAATTAGAATTTGTCAGTTTAAAAATGAGTATAAGAGCAACAATCTTTTTTTTAATTTTATTCTACCTTTATGAATTTATTCTATTGTTAACAATTAACCTTCAACTTAGTTATTGTCCTAATATATATATATATTTATATAGGCTTGCGCCTTTAAAATTTCTAAGCTTTAATTTAATATAGTTCAAATTGTCCTCTTTTTATTTCAAACTGAGCTTAAGGGTTTTAATCTTACATCCTTATACGTGCTGTTAATTTTTCTTTGAGATTTCTTGCTGTTATCAATCTTTAAACATTTTTTACTTGAGTCATTTTTGGATTTTAATTCCGGCTCCACCAATTCAAAAGACAAACGATTGACAGTTGAGTTATGGGTCATTCTAGTTTCTTGGCAGATTTTTTAAATTTGTATTTAGAGACGGGCTCCTTAGTTTTGCACGAAAGTTCAACCATATAGCTTCAGAAACGTTTTTTTTTTAACCATATATTTTTTAATATGAGAAAGATTGTTTTTTTTACTGCGATTACTTATCACAATATACAGAAATATGTATATATACTTTTTTTACGTATCATCGAATTGTAATAAAAAGTTTTTCTTCTTCTCCTTCTTCTTCTTCTTCTTCTTCTTCTTCTTCTTCTTATTATTATTATTATTATTATTATTATTATTATTATTATTACCACTACTACTACCTTAACCACCACTACGACTATTATTATAAAGAATGTTGATACCATAATGAAAAACTGTCGAAATAAACGTTTAAATTCGAAACGCTTCTCCCACAGTTAATGTACTGTAACCTTTTTAAAAAGTTAATGAAAGTAAATTAAAAATTGTTGAAGTAATATAAATAAAGTCATTAATAATCTACCTAAAAAGATGAAATAAAATAAAATAAAAATACGAAAATAAATTTAGCATCGCTTAATTTCACATTTTAATTCCCTGTAAAAAAGTTCACTATAACAGTTACAACATGAATTTTATGTAAATTTAAAACATAAAAAGCGGTTAGCTTCGTACAAAGTCTAATTACCTTCTTTTCTATAAGGTTAAAGTATAAACAAAAAGGTAAAGTTGGTGACCGTTGGTGAGGACGACCAAAAAAGCTTCCCTTTCAATGGCTACAACACCGAGTTCTGTAGCTGATTTTTCGTACACTGAGGCCAGTGCTCCAACCTCAGCAGGACGCACCCCTTTTTTACCCGTGCGTAGAGCGAAACGGTTTACTAAAATGCAAACAAACAATGGCCGGGCAAAAGCAGGATGACCAGCTCGAACCTACATACGGTAGCTCTGTGAAGATACGGGATGTAGCCCCGAGGACCTACCAAAGCGATGAACGATAGGGAAGAGTGTCGCAAGAGAGGGTCAAGGATATCCGTGCTGGCGGCACTATATGATGATGATGATGATGATTACACCGAGGTGTTGGAGAGGGCGCTACTTCTTTCCCTGGATTGCTCAACTACCCTTGATCTGTACCTTATAATACTCAGTGTTAACCAAGGCGGCATCAAGCACCATTTTTTGAGTCTTATGAATGAATAAAGTTACAAAAAATTTATAATTAAGTTAAATGTAATTTTCGTAAAAAAAGTTATTTAAGTTACATTTTTTAAATAGAGCAATTTATGTATCAAATTGACATCGTAATACAAATACTTATCATAAATTTATACAACGAAAAATTACCAAGACTAATTCAAACTGTCGCTTGTCGTGTGTAAAAAAGGACCGTGTTCTGCTGAGGTAGGAAGTAATACCCAGTGTTTAAAAAATCACCTTCAGAGTCCAAAGTCAAACGAAAATTACTTAGATTCAAAAACATTGTTAACATAGCGACATTCAATGTTTGGACTTTAAATCGAGTAAACCAGTCACCTGAGATGACAGTGTCTGCAGCCAAGCATAATAGAGACATTATATGCATACAAAAATGTTGATATTACCATAGGGAACTAGAAATAAAATATCACTGGTATGGACGTTTGTCTTAGCATCTGCATGGAAAAACTCCGTCAATGTCGTCATGGAAGCTGTACGAATGCTTCTCAATCCTCGTGCTTTAAAATCACTAAATAGCTGAGAGAAAATCGAACCGAGAATGATGTGGGCTTCATTTAAGGACAAACCTTACTCAAGAATCCACTCTACCAATGCTAGTGATAAAACGGACATCATCATTCTAAAACACAAACTTCTAATCATCAGTGGCGACATGATTGCTCGAATAGGCAAAGACGAAAATAACAAATTCTGCTTACACATCTTGCAAAACAGAAATGGGAAACATCTAACAGTCTTTTTACTCAAAACAGGGTAGCATGCCTAATTAATAAATTAAAAAAAAAGGGATGGAAAATTATGGATCAATAGCTACCCAAAGAAATCTAAATGTCAGCTAGATTAAATATTCATAAACAAGAATGGGACGAATAGAGCCGTGACTTGTGAGGCATACTCCTTGTTGAAGGGGTCTCTTTCAATCACAGAATAGTCTCAGCAAAGATACACCTGAGTTTACGCAGAAATTAGAAACAAACTCAAAACTAAACGTTATGTCTTGTCTTCACTTACCAAGAGATATATTTGCAATAAATATACGGTAACTGTTAGATAAACATCGATACTCTTCACGAGAGATCTGAAAGACATACTCTGAATGAGGAATATCAACAACTTAATCACTAGCCACATGGAAGCTACAGTAGAGTGCATACCAAGCAAATCAAGAGCCAAATATTAAGTTTCATGGGAGTCACTAATTGTTGGGAAAAAAACGAGATTACCTGAAAATAGCACCCTTTCTTAATAAAAGGAACCCAACAAATGCCAACTTGCGGGAACTTAAGAAACCTAACAAATACAAAAAAAAACAAGAATACATTTAAGGTCAGATCAATAAAATAAGGAGATAGACAATCATGATTAGCATAGCAGACAGTAAATGAAGTGAGCAGAAGGAAGAGCACCTCGAAAATAAGACTTGATGATGATAATCATTTTACTCCTTGAAAGTTTCCCAAAAGGTCATCCTGATAAATTTTCACTTGCATCTCCAGGATATTTCTGATTATCCAGACAAATTTTAGCAATGCTATGATTTGGGTGTTTTCAATTCTTTATCGAATCTACAGTCCATACTATTTCTTTTCCAGGTGCTGGGGAACTGTTTAAGTAGCAGCGACTATCATTGCTATCACTGTCACCTTCCCGTTCCACAGCTTTTTCAACTCTCTAGGAAGGTCTACATATTTGTTCATCTTTTCGCTTTCTTTCATCTTCACACTGTCGTCTGCCAGTACAGCAAAATCGATTATTATTCGTAGTAGTACTAGTAGTAGTAATTGTAGTATTAGCATATAATTTTCAGTTTTATTTTCCCTTTCTTACAATCCTTCACAGGGCTTTTACCCAAGAGCTAGCGTGAGGGAAGATATTGATTATATCCATTCTGCGCATTTGTGCTTTTTGCTACTTCTTTTGGGTGATAGTTTTTAGTCTCATTGATAGTACTTTGCCAAGGAGATGAGCTGTTCCACAAAGTGCAATTTTTGTATTTCATTTAGGCTGGAATTGCCAAGGATCTTATTAATGTGTTTATCTGTCCCTTTCTTGTTCATAACCAGGACTTCCAATATTACTGGCACGGTGGTAATCTGAAGGTGCTACTGTTTTACAATTTCTATTTCAGGGTCTTTGTATTTTCTTATTTTATCCTATTCTTTGGTTGATATTTTATGATCTGTTAGCTCTGCCATATCATTAGAGGGTTTGTTTTTCTCTTATAGCCTTTAACCAGTATATATGGTCAATAGCTCTTTATTTTTCAATGAGTTTGAATTGCCAAGTTTCAGAAAATAGTTGCTCTTTTTGATTCTGTTATTGGTTCTGGATAGTGCTTATACCATTTTTCACAATCCAATATTCAATAGTATTTATATACTTTCCAATGAACGATATGTCTTATTTTGTTATATCTTTCTTTATGATCTATTACTATTAGGATAGGGTTACAGGAAACTAATTGGTCAACTGATTCAATTTTTTGGTCGCACAATCTACATGTTGGGTTTGATTTATTTTTTATCATGCTTGCTGGATAGTTTCTCGTTGGTCGGCTGTAATCGTGTGCTGCTATAATTAACTCCTCTGTCTCCACCTCTCGTCAAGCACTTTTCAGCGATCGATTAGTATATATCAGCATTTCTAATTCTTTGTGCGTATCATCCAGTTTGGGGGTTTTGTTCCCTCGTGTTTTTTAATTGATTTATTCCTTGTTTTATTTATGCTTCTTTCTTTGTGTTTTTTGCTGCTTCAATTACTTTATCTTTTATGTTCAGTGTAAATTCGAGTTGATCAGAGAATTTATTACATTTTTACTGATTGAATATTTGTTCTTTTGCTTCTCATTTTTGTTAACTAACCATGGCAGACAATCTGTTGAACTGTCGAAGTATTTCTTTAATCCTATTGTGTGATTGTTTTGTTGGTCAATTCTAATTGAATGTAGCCTCTTCAATCGCTTTCTTTCTTAACTGAAAGACGTTCAATATCTGATTTTATTTAATGCATTCTGTCACAAGTTGCGAGTTTTCTAATTCTAGTTTCCATCTTTTTTCAAACTAACGTCCAGTTTATTATATTAAAACTGTATGTCATCATTGATTTTGCTAGGGTCTTTATTGCTCTAATTTTATTTTCTATATTCAATTTCTATTCTTAATATGGTTCTTGTTCTCCTATACAATTATTTTCTTGTTTTTTCTTTATTTATAATATGATTAATACCATTCACTTCATTAAGTCATAAATATTTATTGATTTTATTGAGTTCTAAACCTTTAATTTCAGTGAATAAACGTTCAGTATTGTTTTATTTAAATTTTATTAGCAAGATTTTCTTAATTTTGACTTTTGCATATTTTTCCAGACCAAATCTCATCTCTAATCTCGTCAGTAAATCTTTTTCAGCGCTTAGTCAACCTTCTACATCGTCATTATTTTTTGCATATAACATTTCATAGTTCATATAGCATTGGTGGTATACCAATCATTAGTATTATTTTACTCCTTGCAAGCTTTTCACACCAATGTTAGATGATGGATGGTAATGATGGAGTCCGAGTGACAACATATTTCCTCAAGTCTCCAGGACTTTTCTCAGTATTCTTACAGATCTTAGTAATGCTGTAATATGGATGGTCTCGTTCGTCCTTCGATTTCCAACTCTTCCAGTCCCTTTACCAAGCTTTTGGGGATCGTTCCAAATGCACCTATTACAATTGATATTATTATTATTATTATTATTATTAATTTACTTCTTGTGAGTCTTTTATTGGCGTCTGAGTGATAATCTCCTCAGGACTCCAGGACTCTTCTTAGTATTCTAGCTGATTTTTAGCAATGCTGATACAATTGGTATCACCATCACCCCCATTTTCCGGGACTTTTCTTTTAGTTCTATGACGAGCAGCAAATAATTGTCTCTCTTTTAGCTTTCTTTGATTTTCACTCTGAGGTTCACTAGAGCGATAAAGTCCATTATATAGCAAGTTCTCTTTTTCATCAATTTTCACTCGATCTGGTCTTCTGGCCGATGTTAGGGGATCTGTTTGTATCTCAAAATCCCTAAGAATTTTATGCAGCTCATTCTTCGTGACGAATTTTAGCATTTTGTTTGTATCATTTTGGTAGAATGATCAAATTTCAGATTTTAACACAGTTCCCAGTGGATTACCTTTCCCACCCCATCGCATCTAGTATTTTGTTCCCTTTGCGTTAGTTTGCTACATTCCCAAATCCTACCTGTATATTTTTATGGTATGCATTAGAGTCTATAACTATGTATTATTTTTGGCAAACAGCTTGATATTGCCCATGTACAAAAGATGATTAATCTTCTCTCGCGATTTAGTAAATTTGTAACCCCCAGTACACTTCCTCAATATGTGATTGAGGGACGTCATTGCTATAACAAGTAGTAATGGTGAAAGCGTATCTATTTGAAGGATGCCTTTCTAGATTTTCACCTCTGCTATAGTTTTTCCTTCGGCTTTTCATTCAACTCTCCAGTTTTTCATGACTTCCGAAATGAATTTTACGATTTTGTTGGATATTTTGTACATTTTTAGACGATTTACTCTCCAAGATTGTGGGACCATATCATAGGTCATTTTGCAGTCGATCCACGCCATGGCAACATTTTTTCGCCTCGCTTTGCTTTCCTTGAGGACGAGTTGACCAATCTACAGTAAGCTCTCCGTTCCTCCTGTTCCTCGCAGGCATCCCTTCTGTTCTTCCGGGGACGGTCTGCAACATCATAGCGAATAATAGATCTCCTCCCTAATTTGTGCTGTTACGATTTTCCACATCATTGGTAGACACGATATCGGTTTATAGTTGCAGGGAATGAAATTTGATTGCGAAAGTCGATAAATTTATTGTGGGTTTATTCATTTAGCTATTCAGTTTTTTTTTATTGTATGGCAAAATGAAATTATTGATGTATTTCAAAAATTTAAATTGATCCAAAAAGGAAATAATTCTTTAATTATTTCGCAACGAAGCGCGCGTCAGATGACTAGTATATTTTTAGTCCCATTTATTATCTTTTCTTTGTTTTTGATGAAATATGAAACTTTGTAGGTTATTTAATGCCAATCTATCTGGCAATCTATTACACCAGGTGAGGCCAATATACGTCAATATATACGTCACCAATACGAGTTTAAAACTACCTCAGAAGACATTACATCAGGCGATGCTAATCTAACTCACAAGATATTGCACAAAACCACGCTAGAATACCTCAGTAAACATTTTACCAGACAAAGCTTATCTACCTCATTAAGTATTACACCGGGGAAGACTTAACTACCTTACTAGGTATTACACTAGGCAAGCCTAATGTAAAGGAATAGATATCAAATCCGGTGAGACGAATAAACTTCACTAAATATTACACCAGGTGGAGCTAATCAACCTCTCTAGACTTTACACCTTATGAAGTTAAACTATTTCCCTAAACAATATACTAGGTGAGGCTAATATACCTCACTAGACATTACACCAGCCTTGACTAATATACCTCATTAGATATTACACCAGGTGAGCCTAATGTACCTCAAAAAAAGTTACTCCAGGTAATATACCTCACTAAACATTACACCAGACGAAGTTAATCTACCACACTAAATATTACATTAGGTCAGGCTTATGTACCCCACTAGATCAGGTTAAGCTAATCTATGTCAATAAACATTACAGCAGGCGAGCCGCTCACAACATTATACCCGGTGAGGTTAATGTACCTCGCCTGATATTATTGTAGGCGAGGGTAATTTCTCTCTCTTATCACTTCACCAGGCAAAAGGCTAATCTGAGACTGTGCAGCTCTCAATAAAACATTTGTCAAACTATAAAACAAAATAGACACTTGTATCATCACATTTCTCAGCAGACCCTTGGAGCGCCACAGCACTACATTGATATTTGCATCACCACGATTCTAATTGTTCTATGAGTGTAGCACTATACGTTAAGTTTCAGCTGGACCCCCGTTGTAATCTCACCGTGAGAAAAAGTGACGGACACACAGAACGCCTTCTTTTTTTTCTATTCTTATTTATTTATTTATTTATTTATTTTTGTTTTGTTTTGACTTTTTTTTTTTTTTAGGATACGAAGTTTATTTGCTACTATCCTTTCCTAGAGAGAACAAGAGAGAAACTGAGTATGAAAATAAGTCAACGGCTTTAGATAGAAAGAAACAAACCGTCACAGGATGATAGTGGCAGATACAGACTTTGATATTATCTTTCTTGTTTGCTGCTACAGTTCTCCGGTTACTTTGATTGCTTCTTCAGGACCACCTGGCCCAAAAATGGATGCTGTAATTTTAAGACCATCTTCAGGTCTCCGTAGCTAGGGTTCAACTGACTTTCATTTCCTCTTTTCTCTCTCGTCCGCTTTAATGGCTTCACCGTTTGGGTTTCTTCCATCCAATCAGAGCAGACCTGCCATTTTGCTGCTGATGCTTTTCTATTTTTAACCCGGATGTCCGGTGCTATCCCGACATAAACTTGGGATCCCTCCGTTCACTTTTCCATTCGTTTCTGCCTTACAGCCTCTCTCTCTCTCTCTCTCTCTCTCTATCTCTCTCTCTCTCTCTCTGACTGCCACGAAACTCTTTCTCATATATGTCCCTACTTTTCCACAGTCCTGTGGTTGACCTCTAAATCTAGCTTGGAAAAACTTAAAATTAAAACAATCAACCGAATTATACTACTTAATCTACCGCACTAGATATTACTCATGATGAACATAAAAAAAAAACATTACATGAGGCGAGGTTTATCTACCTCACTAAACATTACACTGCAGTTAGCTAATATACCTCACAAGATATTACGCCTGGCGAGGCAAATCTACCTCGCTAAACATTACACTAGACGCGTATGATATACCTTATTAAACATTATACCAGGCTAGGCTAATATACCTCACTAAAAATTACACAAGTCTAGGCTTATCTACCGCACTAAATATTGCACCAGATGAAACTAATATACTTCAATAAACATTACATAAGCCGAGGTTAAACTAGGTCCCTAGATGTAACTCAAGGCCAGGCTAATCTACTGCACTAAACATTACACCAGGTGAGGCTAATCTACTGCACTAAACATTACACCAGGTGAGGCTAATCTACCGCACTAAACATTACACCAGGTGAGGTTAATCTACCTCACTAAACATTACACCAGGTGAGGCTAATCTACCGCACTAAACATTACACCAGGTGAGGTTAATCTACCTCACTAAACATTACACCAGGTGAGGCTAATCTACCTCACTAAACATTACACCAGGTGAGGTGCCCGTCTTTAGAATCTATGAGACGATAAATCAAAAACAGAGGATATATCTTTACATTTAATATAAGAAGTCGTTTTTTTGTTTGTGTTTATGGTGAGGCATGAGGTTGAATGGGGAGAGAGAGTTAGGCAGATTTGGGCTGGCAGCGTGACTTGATGATGATGAAAGACATGTCAACCCTCCTTGGGCTATTAATGCCATGGGATTGTGGAATCACCTACAGCGTATATTTATAGTTTTGTGTAGTTGTTTTAAGAGTTTTTCTACCCAGTCATATGATACCAAATGTTCATAAAGCAAATAGTTTGCACACAATTTCATGGTTTTAAGTATTTCATAACTATATTCATTAATGAACAGTTATAGATTCTGGTATCTTTTCTGCATAGAAATAATTTACAGTTTTATTATATCAAGTATTCCTATCTAATGTCAATAATTAGCAAACAGATCTATTTGTCTCATAGGTAGGACCTTAATATGTACTACCATTCTTGAGTAGACCTGAAAGAAATGGTAATAAAAGGGTAGTCCACAACGTCTGGTGCTTCGTAATTGGAACCTCAACATCAGATCCACTAATGTCATATCTAGACACACCATTTTTTGTATGCGGGTGCAGTCAGTTTATTCTAATTCTCACAAAGACAGCATACATATATTACCTCGATTAACCATCAGGAAGAAGGTATCGGAAAACTAATCCGCTAAGTATCCCAAGAAAATTAGGGGAACACATAATTTTCGGGTATAGGAAACTATGGAGAGTCATGATCACCGGTGTCCTTAATTGACATGGGCCGGAGAGAAGAGAGAGCGTGTGTGTAAGGGAGTGTTTGTTTGAGAGAAAGAAGTAGTGTGTGTGTATGAGTGAGTATGCGTGTACGTGAGAGAGCAAGAGAGAGAGAGAGAGAGAAATAGACAATTCCTGCATTAATTTGATAAGTGAAAATGGATCGGTTACAACCCTTTTGATAAGAGTGAGTTGAAGAAAAGGACATAAACTACCAAAGAAAACGTGTGTAATAGTGCAAAAAAAATCATTTTAGATGAATGAATGAGAAAAGAGTCAAAGAGAGAAGGAAAGAGAGGGTGAGGGGAAGTGAAAGGGGGAGAAAGAGAGAATGAGGGGAAGTGAAAGGGAGAGAAAGAGAGAGTGAGGGAAAGTGAAAGGGAGAGAGAGAGGGAAGGGAAGTGAAAGGGAGAGAAAGAGATACAAATCACTCGGGAAAAGAAAGACAACCATTTATTTGTCATCATTATTTAGAAACGAAACGCACGCACCAATCATTGAAATTAAAGAATTCCCAGAAAATTGGGAAAACGATGAGAATTGTATTGTGACAAAAAAAATGCTGTCGGTCGTGCAGAGTTCGCCTGCAAAAACTTATATCAAATCTCTGTCTGCAGGCAACTCTGCCTATTCTTCAAGACTACGCATTTCTTGATTCCCACCCGGGAAATCCAGACCAAACATCGCTTCAAGGTGATTCCATATGCTTGTGCCTAATTTAATACATAAAACTGCAGACATGATAATCAGAATTGATTTTTAAATGAAACTGAGCCAAAAAAACCGCAGAAACAATAAGAACTCTTTGCCGAGAGGTAATGGTTAACAATTTTCTTTGATTGCCCCACATTTGTAGCCTTGTACCATATTAAGATAGTGAATTACTCAAACAACTTGTACGATATATATATATATATATATATATATATATATATATATATATATATATATATATACTTTAAGAAAAAACAACGAAACCGGTCACATAGGATTATAAATTTGATTATAAATCCTATGTGACCGGTTTCGTTGTTTTTTCTTAAAGAATTTATTGCTCTGTATTATTGGTACATTGAGCTCTTTACCAGGAAAATTTTAAATATTCATTCATGAATAATTTCTTGTCTTGATGGAATTACTCCCAACTCCGGTTTAACTGGACCAAGAATACCTATATATATATATATATCACGGATCCATTGACAGTCTCTTGCCCGCAGTCTTTGTCATCTATCACCCTTTATAGGTCCTCTAGATGGTATCCAGTATTGGCACTTAGCTGATGAATATATATATATATATATATATATATATATATATATATACATATTGTTATTCGGCAAACACTTGTGTTCGTACATGGAAGCCCAGAAAAGGAAATCGCTTATGAGTTTGTCCCTGTTACTCCAGCAGTGCCCACAATGTCTTCTTCGTCTAACTTGGATGGTTTGTGAAACTGGAGGCAAGTGGCTCTACAGCTGTAGTTTTCTGAAGTGCTACATCCAGGATTTGTTTAAGACAACACATAGAATCCTTGTGAAGTTCTTATTAAGGTTTTCGCCATGCACTTTATTAAAGTCTATGTGGCGCAGTCATACGGTAGTATTGACACGGCTACGGCTTTGAAGAAATTCCGTTTTATGTCATCAGAGTAATTAGATTTCTATATGGTTTACAACCGAGGTATGTGAAATGACGCACTAATATCAGAGGTTTGATGTGGAGATGACTCCATCTTGTTTAAACTTGTTCATATCGTTTGCTTCTAACTTTTTTAGTGAAAGACCATTTTCTTTCATTAGATTTATTGACGTTCGTTGTATGTAATAGAGGAAGATTATAAATGGAAATGGTGTCCTTGAAAAACCCCAACGACAATTTCAAAGAAATCTGTGTTACTATCGGATTATCGTACAAATTGTTTTCGTGTTTTTGCAAAGCAGTTACAGTTTTAGGGGGGCATATGCAAGAAGTATTTACTCAATCTTTCCTCTTTGCATAGAATCAAATGCCTATGAGAAATCTGTAAACAATAGTGTTGGCTCGAGATTTTTGGCATGAACTCTTTCGATGCTTCAACGGATCAAAATCTGTGATCGATTTCACCGAAAACCGTTTTAATTTTTCCTACGATACTTCTCAACTTTAAATCGAATTCTTTTATGATTTGGGGCCTTATATATATATATATATATATATATATATATATATATATATATATATATATATTTGATAGTGTTTTGAAAATTATTTGACATATTTATTGACTATCATATCTATCCCCTTGCTTTACTATTTTCTGCCAGCTTTCATTATTTTGTCTTCCTGACACTGTTCGTAGTTTTCCTGGGAATTTTTTTTTGGGGGGGGTAGTAGAGATGAGGATAGAGTTGAAGCTGTCATTTAAGAAATGATATCAAATGTTCATGTTTAATAATTTTCCATAAAATTTTTGCGAAATTTCCTCTTTCGAATGACTTAAATATGACAGCTCACTTTCCTTTTAAATAATTTTTATAACATTCTCTGAATGGCTTTTCAAATCTTGTCAATATATAATCAACGACTTGTATCTAGTTTTCATAAAAGAGTGCTGAGAACTTTTGCAAACACCTAGTATGATATGGGAAATATTCTATTTAAAGAAGAATAAAAGAATGATAACTGGATTATAGAGTTGTACAACTGATATTTTATTCCTTAAATATATAAGAAACAAGTATAAAAATACATACATTATTGACCATGAAGAAGTGGTTTTTGGCTACTGTTAGAATTGTATACCATGTCACCCATGAATAAGGGCTCCCCTATCATTTTTATAAAAGTTACTTTACTTCTAAATCAAAACTACCAGGATTTGACTATTTTTCATGGAAGATGATGCTATCAAAAGGGATATTGTTAAAATATGAATATGCAGCGGGTCAAAATTAATTTCATTTTTCATATATATTTATGTAATTTTTTTTTTCTTATAAACCTCTCTCTAGCTGCCGAGTTTCATTGCACTAAAGTTTGGAAATTAATAATATCTAATTATGTCAGTTTTGATCGTGCACGAAATAAAAAATAATGGTATGTTTGATTTTGAAGAAAATTAACTTTTTATCTAAAGAGAATAGAGATGGACTCTTAAGAGATAATGTTTCAAAGTTTCTTGATGGTTCTGTTATTGTTAATAACGCTTGTTAAATTTTTCAACCCTCATTTACGGGCAGAGTTTGAACCTTCGTCATAATCAGAATTTTAAATTCTGATGTTCAAGTTAAGCACTCTTTTATTTTGACGACTGGCACAGCAAAACGTTTCCTCTCTCAAAATGACCTTGCACTATATATATATATATATATATATATATATATATATATATATATATATATATATATTACTGATATGATCTTTTTTTCTTTTCTTTTTTACTGAAGTCTGAGTGACAGTTAGTCTCCTAAGGTCTCCCGGATTCTTCTAAATATTCCAGCTTATCTTAATCATACTGTGGTCAGGCTTGTCTCAAGCAGCATTAGTAGCAGTACCAACAGCACAATAGTAGTAATTTACGAAGCTTTTTGCGTAGATTTGGCACAAGGCCATTGGTATGGAGCACCCAATGAGACTCGAACTCAGGTTTGCTTGTCTAGCTCGCTAACCATTACACCCCAAGTGGTGCCCTCAACAGCACAATTGTAGCAATAATAGTAGTAGTAGTTGTTGTTAGATCATGGGTGTTGGTTTGCAAAATTTAACATTTCTTTTGTTCGTCTTTTTATTTACTCAACTTGATCTAGCACAAAACTTAATGAGAGATAAAAGATAGGAAGATAGTATTGCGTCAGTAATTTCAGTAGTTATGTCATTCTAAATATGGTTTCTAATTTCTGAGATTAAAATTCAGCTACCGGTGCTAGTGGGTCATGCAAAAATTACCTCCAATCTGAAGTAGATCTGCACAACACGAAATGGAGAAGATCGGAGTTGAGAAACTTATGAAGAGCAAAGTCGTGAAAACCAGTCAAGCCTACCTTAAAAATCAGCTTTCAGCATCCTACTTTTTACCCAGGTTCGAACACCAAAATTCTGTGCCATTGATATCTAAACAATAATCCGAACTACGAGATAATACTTTTTGTTGCCAATCTTTATCGTTCTTCATGCATTTCATTTTATCTTAAAACGGATTGAAGTATGTTCGACGTCGACGCAATATGTATTTCTTCCGATTATATTTTCAAATCTTAGTTAACAAATTACAGCAAAATTAGGAAGAGATGGTTAAAAGAATTGGAGGGAAAAGGCATGGATGGGATGGAGAAAAGGGAGACAACCTTTCTTGTCTGGAAGGTGTTTCAGCCCTTCACACTGCAATAGGTAAATAAAGAAGTAACACTGCCTTAACCCGACTAATCAAATTGTGAACCGGATCCAATGAGGAGGATATAAAATAGATTGATATAGCATCCTTGCGGTCAGATCCAGCACCCCGACTCACAGAGAAGCCATCATCTCTAATATCATCTAAACCGTAATTACGTTCTAATCAAATATGCTCCTTAAAGCGAAAGGTTTTGCCGATTCGGCCCGAGAGCCACCTAGCGGCCTTTTTCTTGTATAGAAATGAGCAAATCATGATAATGATGATGATGGTGGTGGTGTTAGTGGTGGAGATGATAATAATTGCAATGAGATGTTAGTTGTTATTGTCCCTTTGTCAGTTGTAAATTGTTTGACACGCTTCGGATACAATCTTTTTCAGATTATCTTTCAATAAATCTGAGCACCTCAATACCATATCTCTCTATTAATATATCTCTCTTCTTATCTATCGATCCAAGGATCTTCATATCTGTTTATTTTCCTATCCATATCTGTTCAGAGATGAATTGGTTGATAGATAGATAGATAGATAGATAGATAGATAGATAGATAGATAGATAGATAGATAGATAGGTTAACTAACGAATGCTGCAATTACAGATGAAGATTCGTCTATGAAATCTGAAAATTTATTATGATGAAATTATCAACACACACACACACGCACACGTGCGCATGCGTGAGCACATGCATGTATGTACGCACATACATATATAGAAAAAGTCAGGTTAAACTTTCTTACACTAAATATGACTTTTTAACCCTCTAATTGATTGACTTTAACGGCATGTCAACCTGTCTGGGCTTATTTCATACATAGAAGTTAAAGAGTTTGACACATTATACGTTTATATTTATATTTTTGTCGCTGTTTCTGAAAAGATTTTGTTAACAATATGTCAACTTTGAGATTATTTTCAAATAAGTGGTTCGAGGATCATGTTGAGAGATTTATTTCGTATTGATCTCTTTTACGTTCGTAATTTTCAGTAATAATGATAGATCTTTCTATTGATAAAAGTATTTTATATTATTTGCATTGAAAAAGTGTTGTCTGATGAGAACGAAAGCCATATGCTCTAAGAAAAAGTATTTAACATTGGAGGTTGTTTGATGCTATTCATTGTGGTTGTTCTTGTATTCGTGTTTTGAAAAAATGGATTCATTATGGACAAAGAAACGTCGTCTTAAAATTTTCCTTAGAGGAACAATAGCAAAAATTAATTTCTGTGGTTTAATTTTTGTTTGTTTGTTTAGAGTATATAAGTTCCAATCTAAAAGTTTTTGTTAAAACAAAAGCGCTGCAGATCTCACCCAGCCTGACCATAGAATCTGTAATTCCTTTTGACCAAGTCTTTTTACTCGATGCACCTTTGTAACGAAATATAATTCTTTTTCACCCACTAAAGATAATTGGATATGATATTCCAAAACATCACTTATTTACCAGTATTTGATACAATTTACATAAAAAACAATCAGTTAACTATAAATGCTTATTCTTTAATTATTTTTAACAAGAACAAATAACAAATTGTATCAAAGCTATCGTACCTTCCTGGTGCCCTTAAAAATAGTAATCATCGATAACCCAGTTTTCAGAGATAAGTGTCTCAGAGATTTTTTGATTGAGTAAATGCTAAATAATCATGACCAGTAAACAAAGATGGTCAATCCGACTTTTGAATTTCGTTGATACTTAGTAAAGGTTTACTCTAGACGAACTTACAAAAGCAAGTAAAATAGGCTCAACAGTTACACACAGTTTGGAATATTTGGTTAGAGATTTTTCATTCATTTATTAATACACAATTTATAAATTTAAACTAATAAATTCACCCGCTGTGAATCCCCGTGATTTTATTCCCCTTGTTAACATTTTATTCAATATGAACCGCTTTAAAAAGAAATGTAGAACGCTTTAAAAGAAAATATGGAACACTTTAAAGAGAAATATGAAACACTTTTTTAAAAAATACGGAACACTTTAAAAAGAAATGTGGAACTCTATAAAAAGCTTTAGACTTTGGACGCACAAAAAACTCGATTTCACAAAGAAACCCTGAGAATGCAATTTGCTGGCATTAACACTCGGCAATTCTTTCACAAAAATGTTCTTTTTTTTCTTTCTTTCTTTTTTCATATACATTTTTTAATTATTAGGCGTCATCTTGTACTCCATATTGATTGCTTTACAGGATCCATTTTTTTAGAAAACCTATAGATGTATATTATATATATTTGATGCATTTCGTGACATACCATAAATTATTTGAAATATTCCCGTAGAATTCTTTTGTACAAAAGTGGATGGATGATAGATAACGAGAAGTTCTTTAAATTTTTGATAATTATTCACTTCTGAATTCACTAAAAGAAAACATCATTGTTTTCTTTTTCTTTTTAGCCCTGTCAGTGGGGTTTACAATACGCTAAATGTATCTTCTGCCACGATGTAAGACTCCCCAAAAGCGGGTGTCCTTTGTAAGACAGTAAATTGCGTCTGATGGTGAAGCTCAGGGGTATATAAAGTACGCCTTCATTACTATTACTCCCAGATCCACGCCGAGCAGAAGTGGTTGTACTTGCTAGGGTTCCATCTCTAAGACAACTACACCTTTTCAAAAATTATTCATTTTTGATTGGATCGAATGCAAAAAGCTCTAATAAAAAAACGACACAAAAACGTAAATATGAACATAACTTCTCAATATCTCGGCATAAAATAACCCTAGATAAGTTCACGTGCCGTTAAGATCAGTAAGTCAAAGAATCGAAAATAAATAATATGGAACTGAATGTTTGATGATGATTATTCCTTTTTTAACAAACTAAAAGAATATATATATATGCATTGCTTTTTCTTTACCTTTTCTTTCCTTTCTTAAATAATTACTTTTGGTTGTAATGACAGCTCAACACGAATGACAAAATGAGGACTAGGGGAAGAAAAACGAAATGAATTGAAGAAATAAAGAGCAGGTCATTGAAGATGCTCAACTGGTCGATACTAGGCAAACGGTGTTGACTACATGATTTGTGAGATAGGATTTAATCGAATCTTGTACTCACCACCAAGACACGCATTTAAATGACCCATTGCACCCAGGGGTTCTAAAGGAAAAATGAAGAACAGAGCTTAAGAACGGCTACAAGACAATCAACACCCTCTAACCTCTGTTACAACTTTAATGATAACTTATTTCTTTTCTGTGGTAATCAACACTTTGGGCATAAGAGCCTTAGCGTTCATTTCCGTAGACAGAAAGGCAGACAGTAATTTCCAACTTTAATTTCGAAATAAAAGTACATTTCTACGCACCTGTAAATGTAGACGTGTACTCAGGCGAGCAAGAAAAGACGGTGTTATCCATTGTTTAACAGATGTATACACAACAGCAGAAGAAACGAGGATTTATCAATCCAGCTTACTATGTATACAATTCTCTGACCAGAGCCCTTTGGGATAGGCTATTGAAAGAGTTCTACATATTGTAAAGAGATCTGAATGCATGTTCTTGTTTTTAAGTAAGCTAATTTCGGATGTATTGATTAATGTAATCATTTCCCGTTGATTTCTGATCATTAGTTCAAACCTTTCTCAGATCTTGAACATATTTACAGAAATACACATTTTAACGGAACGTCGAGACTGGCCTGACTTCTGGTCGAAAACATTTCTAATCGCCGTGGTCAATCCGATGTAAAAAGAAAATAATTCTTTTTCAGTTTTCAGTTGGCTTTTAATCGTGTAATTTTGAATATCATTGCCTCAATCAAAAGGATGTCATTTTCTTTAACGTTTTTTATTTCATGTTACTTAAGACATTTTGAACACAATTAGCCTGGTAGAATTTTTTGCAAACTAATCTTACAGAATATTGCAAGCAAATGGCTATTGAATATTTTTTAAATTTAAGGCAGACTCGAAACCACAACATACAGAAGTTTCTCTTAGTTACACGAAAATGATGGGTTAACGTAAGAGGTTTATTCGGTTTATAAAGTAATAAAGACAATATTGTGATTTCAAAATTACTTATCAAGACGTTTATTGTTTTGTATCCCTATCTTCAAGCTACCTCATTTTTAATTTTGTAATTTTTTTAATTTTCTAAGAAAAGAATTCCTCTGTTTATCTTTTGTATAGTGTCTACGAGTTGAATTTCTAAGAAAATTTCGGTAAAAACAGGAATAAATCGTAATCTAAAAATTCTACCGTTGGTGAATTCTGTTGATAACCGTAAACTTCCAGACTAAATTTTACCTGCTAACAAAAAAAAAATTCCCAGACGTAATTTTAAAGTAATATTGCATTATATATTTTAAATACTTTCAATTTTTCTAAAGCAGTATTTATTAAAATTACTTCTTTTGTTCTTCCAGAGAAGTTCATCATACGGGACGAATTTGCAATACCATTATATCCACAGATTTATCTTTTATGAAATGGTTAGGAGCAATTTCTGGGCTTTCTCTTTGATCTATTGCAGTCCTTACTGTTAACACATCACTCAATAAGTCCCAGGCCTGACATATAGATGGTGCTGCTAATAAAAAAAATCCGTATGGTTTTTATAAAGTTCTAACCTTCAAATGGCACGAATCAAAATTTGAGCCCAATCGGATAATCAGTTTAGAACACATCGACTGCATTTCTGCATGGGGTGGGGGTAAGACCTCCCACCCAACGGGTGTCCTGGATAACACACAAAACAATGTGATGATGCGGCTCCAGTAATGCTGGAGCTTTGGGGAATGTAAAGTACCACTTTATTGCCATTGCTCCCAGGTCTACTTTGGCCCGGAGTGGTTACACCAAAAAGGGTCCTATCTACGGATCAAATAGAACTGTTTCCTATTTAAACTGAATGCAAACAAATGACTCATGCTAAATTGAATTGTTTTCGATAGAATTGTTTCACCATTTAACTGTGTGTAAACAAATGACTGCTGTTTAATTGTATTGTTAGTGATACATAACAATACTTGCAATCATTTACCTTTGACTTAGGCCAAGTTGAATTGTTTGTAATAGAACTGTTTGATCATTTAACTGTGTGTAAACAAATGACTGAAGATTTTGATGCATAGCAATACTTGGAATTATTTAACTTTATTGACTTATGTTTACAAATCATATATCTAGATATATGATAAACCGGATTCGGCATTAAATAGCCTAAAACATTTGATATGCCATAAAAACAAACCAAACTAATCATACCTTTTCCAAGAGTATTAGCACTGTGCGAAATGCTAACATCCTCGTGCCGGATTTGATCTCCGGTCTTCGAGTTCATTTCTATAATACAGGGTCGAACGATAAAATTGTCGTCCTAACCAAAACAACACTACAGCTATATTTTAAAACTTTTATTAAAAAAATAAATTCGGGTAACTTGATTATGTAGTAGAGCTGACATCTATTCAATGTAGCCGCCTTCAGCTTCAATCACTGCCTCGATACGGATCCGGAACTGGGAGCATGCCTTTTCCACTAGCGCCGGGGGGAGCTCGGTGAATACTCGTCGGATGGCGGCGATCGGGCTGGCTTTGGTGTTGTGGGTGGTCATGTTGGTGATGTTCTCGACGTATGACCAAATGAAGTAGTCCCGCGGGTTCAGGTCAGGGGAGGAGGGGGGCCAGTGAGAGAAGGGTACAAAGTCGTAGCACTCCTTCTGAAGCCCAGCCTGGGTCTCTTTGGACTTGTGGGCCGGCTCCGAGTCCTGCTGCCATACCCAGGGTCTGCCATTGGCCACCTGATTGCACCAGGAGATCACCACACTCTTCAGCACATCCAGGTACACTTTGATGTTGGCTTTCAAGCCGACTTCGAAGATGTGAGGTGGCCCTCACTCGTTGTGAGGTGGATCTCGCTCGTTGAACATTGTGTCAATTTCAGACATGATAGAAGGCTTCTCTCGCTCTGGGGATTTGTACACAACTGGCCAACTAGTAGATGGTCTGCAACAACAACAAAAAAAAACGGTTTTTCATTACGCGGAAATGGAATCATGTCGTCTTTTCTAGGACGGCAATTTTATCGTTCCACCCTGTACTTCTGTTTAAGTTATACAACAAACTAACATAAAGAAGCGGATGCAAATGATTTTCATCGATTTTTTAAAAATATTATTATTATCATCTTCGTCATATGATGTTGATGTTTTTCATTTCTTTTGATTGCAATCAAATTAAATTGGTCAACTCAACTGGTAAAAGCATCTTTCATGATGAAATTATTGATACAAAATATAAACTGCTTTTGATGCATTTAATAATCACTGCGTTCTCTCCCATACTGAACGATTTTTCTGCGTTTTCTTCATGGTTTCCATCCTTTTTTAAATTAAAAAAAAATATCTCGAAAATATTGCTAATTTTCTTCAATGTTCATTCTTTGAATCAATGAACAATAATACAGCAGTTATGAACTTTTAATGCCAGAAAGAAATATGCCAGAATACAAGCAAAAACGATCATTTGGGATAAAATAAATTAAAACTCAACGTTTCAAATACGACTAAATGATAAATAAACTAAGATAAAATGAAATAAAATAAAATAAAAACAAACACGAAATTTCAAGCAAGCTTAATTCATATAACTATTTTGTCTAAATACAGGTAGTTCCAAAAAGGATGCAAATTTCATCATGAAAAATTGCATTAAAAGATATTTTAACTTTTTAAAGTCTTAAAAATAGTAATTTTTGATATCCCTACGTTTAAAGATTACTTTCTCGGAGATTTTCTTATTGAAAATATGATAAATGATCGAAACCAATTCACACAAATGTCCGATCGGAGCTTTTTCGATCCACTCAGAGAGAATTTATCAACCAATTGCAAAACGTGACCTTCCAGCAAGTTATCTTGACGAGAGGAAATTTCAATTGTATGTTAAGTACAATTTATTTCATCTCGTTATTTTGGTTTTGTTTCTTTATTTTATGGCATATCAGCCATTGATTTATTTAATGCCAAAGCCAACCTTTTAGAAGAACAGAATTGATATTATTTAACCCATCATCATCATCATCATGTCGTGCCACAGGCATGGATATCCCTGACCCTTTCTCGCCACTCCTCCCTATCGTTCATCGCCTCTGGCAGGTCTTCAGAGCTACATCCCGTATCCCCACATAGCTGCTGGATGTATGTTCGAGCTGGTCGTCCTGCTTTTGCCCGGCCATATGCGGGGGTCCATAGGAGTACATCACTTATGAGCTCGTCTCTGCTTCTCCAGCAGTGATCTGCATGTCTGGTTCATCTAACTTGGATAGTTTTCGTGATAGGAGGCAGGTGGCCGTATAGTTGGTGCCTTGTGGGGTGTTGCCGCCAGGTCTTGTTCAATATTGCTCTCAACATTCTTGTATAATTGCTGTATAGCTTCTTCTCCAGCCGTTTAGTTAGCGTCTAAGTAGTGCATCCATACAGCAGTATCGATACGACCGCTGCTTAGAAGAAACTGCGTTTCATTTTATAAGAGAGTACATAACTTTTCTAAGTACATAACTTTTCTAAGTCCGAAAATGAATATAATAATGCAACAGGATTTCAAATTCGCTGATAGTCCAATAAGTAAGCAACTGTTGCGTAGCCATATGCACGAATATGGCCATGTGCGAAATAGACATGTAATGTTCATTACTACAGAACATATAAAGAACAGGAATCTCAAAAAAACGTAACGACTTCTTGTTCAGGTACGAAAACTTTTTATTAACTTTGAGTTAAAGGTTTCGACGTAAGGAGGAGAGACACAATCTTCTATGCTGTCTTATTCATTTGGCCCCCAACTCGAGCGGCCCCCATCGGGCGCACGTTCGCCTCGCGCCTGCGAGCTCCAAAATCGATCCTTCTCGTTTGGTGTCTAAAACCCGACTCTTATTTTCTTCAAATTCTCACACAAACTTCCCCGTGCTTCCGGTGCGTGACGTCACCCGCACCTTGTCACCCAGTATCGTCTCGGACTGTTATGACATCTGAGTGACACCTCCATCCGCTCGTGCGCACCCGCGTTAACACCTGCTTCAATCTTACACCCAACCAACCCATGTGCTGAGCCGAAAGGTTCTCAGCCTAACTAAACTCAAAGGCATGAACCGAAATCCCTCGGCTATTTCATAACATACCTATTCAACCACAATAAAATCATTTGTCATCGATGATGACAAATTATTTTCTTAAACTATTGTGCCGCTCCCCACTATGTCGAACTGAGCAACAAAATCTTCAGCAATACAATTTCAACAAAATAATACAACAAAAAGCATGCGCCAGTCCTAAACTCAAAAGTCACTGAAATAATGTTCGTATTGTCCATCGTTTTTTTTTCTTTTTTTTCTTTTTCCGACCACATTTTTTTGGTTCTTTTTTCTCTTTTTTTTCTTTTTTTTTTTTTTTATTTTTTTAACAGTCACTCGTTGGGCATGTATATTTTTTCAGTCTTTAATTTGTTCTCTTATTTTCATATTTTTTAAATTTTTTTTTTTTTTTTTTTAAATCTCAGGTCAATTGCTCATTTTGTATTTTGCATTTTTGCCTTCCTTCTACGTCCGTAATTATTACTTTTAACTTTATATATCCTTCTCTCGAAATCTCTGTCATTAATTAATGTACACATTTTAACCTTCCACAACCAAGTATAGCTCGTAATCAAACCAAGATACATGTTTCCCCGTTTTTTCCACCTTTTGACCACCGTCAAACGGTCTATCTCACATCTTTTCAACAGCTTACGAGTACCCTTCTTTTTTATCTTCTTTCTTTCTTTCGCCCTTAAAATACCGGGTGTTCTTTTCTAAACCACCCAAACCTTTATCAGCTCACTCAATAAAATTTCTCCCTCGACACAAAATCAAGTCCGCGAATTTTCCAAACACATCCAATGAGATCACCAGAACACTGCGCATATCTTAAATAACTAATCTCCAAACCCATGTTTTTCCGAACATCTTCCTCAACAAAACCTCACAGTCCCACTCCAGGGGGGAACTCACAAAATAACCGTTTGCCCTGTCAGACACAATAAACATCCGTCTCTTCGTTGATCTGCCTCTCCGGCGAGATATGAGATAATTTTCCATTCGTTACGGACAACGAAACGTCCGAAATATTCCAAACGTGACTCCGACTCTTTCGGATTCGACTACTTAAACAAAAACCTGGCCTGATTTCTTCAGCGCTCAAAATATCGATTCTCCAACATCGAAACCTGTCCCAAAAGTCCTAACTACAGATATGCGAAATTTTTCCGGCAATCCCATCGTTGAGCGAAATCTCCAAGGTCTCGAATCAAAATTCTAATCTCCGAATATTATTAGCCCGGACCACCAACAAGTTACAAGTTTTCATTCATAAAAACGTTATTTACTACAAACTTCACCTACAATGACCCCGTCTATCGTAAAATCCATTCATAAAAATACGTTATTACTATAAAATTTCTTTACAAAATATTGTTTATTAATGCTGTCAATCATATGCGTGACACAATCCTCTGTCCACACAGCGACCACCTTTCTTTCTTCTTCTCTGTCACTGCGAGCTTAATTCTCTGTTAGTCTTTCTTTCTCTCCTCCCACCATGGTAAAAAGTCACATACAGTAGTAATCATAATTTTCTATGCTACCAACGATTTTTCTTTCTTTTTTTTTTTTCTTTTTTTTAAATTTTAGAATTATTTCCAAATCTATCCTCCACAACCATTCAAACTCTATTCGTAAATTAAACTATGACAGACGTAAATGAGCAAATACCTTCTTATTCTTTTTCTTTTCATCATACCTTTTTTTTTTTTTCTTGGAGTTGAGTTGTGTTACTTCTTTTTTTTCTTTTCTTTTCACGCCCTCCTTTTTTTTTTCTTTTGGGGTTGCGCTGTTCTTCTTTTTTCGGTGCTGGACATTTTCCTTTTTCTTTCTGGGGGGGCGCCGAATTTGTTCTTCGTGTTTTTGGTCTCTTTTCCTTGTTTCTTATTTTCTGGGGCCTTGTGTTTTCTCTCTCTCTCCCTCGATCGTCTGAACAAGCCGCTCCGAAATAGATTCCTCCTTGTTCTTAGCCGCTTCTCTGATCGTCTTCGTGGAACCATGGTAACCCAATCGAAAACCATATCATGAACGATATGCCCAAGTTCTGGCACCAAATATGTCTATGTTGCGTAACCATATACACGAATATGGCCATGTGCGAAATAGACATGTAATGTTCATTACGATAGAATATATAAAGAACAGGGATCTCAAAAACACGTAACTACTTCTTGTTCAGGTACGAAACCTTTTTATTAACTTTGAGTTAAAGGTTTCGACGTAAGGAGGAGAGACGCAATCTTCTATGCTGTCTTATTCATTTGGCCCCCAACTCGAGCGGCCCCCCATCGGGCGCACGTTCGCCTCGCGCCTGCGAGCTCCAAAATCGACCCTTCTCGTTTGGTGTCTTGTACCCAACTCTTATTTTCTTCAATCCCTCGTCTATTTTCAACCATTGCTACGGGGAATCTCCCTGATAACTATGAAACGAATGTTTTGTCGTTTTTTATTCTAAGGGTACCCGTTTCGATAGCTTTTCTTCCGGTTCTTAATGTCAGCACACCACTTGTTGGACCTATCTTTATGCAAACTCGATTTCCGGTATGGGGGTGGGTATTATTTACAATCCAATTTCTTTCCAGGAAACCAGTTCTTCATCAAATTCAGGGTCATTTCCTGGTCATCACATTACGTCTCTGGTATGCTGTGATATTTAACAAAAAAGTGTTCTATCTTGGATAAATCATTCTCCTATAACTACCCAACATCCCTGGATAGAAGCAGCGACAAGCCGTCATGAGAATGTATGGCGGTTATGGGAGTCTATTAGATCACACCATTCTTCATTTATTATCATGACATGCTTGTGACGAAACCTTTTCAGTAAAATATTTACTGATGAGACAGAGTGTATGTAAATTCCAACTGATTCTTTCCTGAGGATATATATTACTATACTGAAATTCAAACGTTATTCGCTGATTATGTTTGGTTTAGGTTTTTTATAGTCATTACATCATTCACACTTTGCGCAATTTATCCATATTCTCTCTCTCTCTCTCTCTCTCTCTCTCTCTCTCTCTCTGCGTGTGTGTGAGTGCGCACGTGCGTAACTGTAACGCAGAAAAAACGCACATCACAGTGAGAGATACACAGTCAATGTAACGTAGATACAAATTCAACGGCATTTGGTGACTGCCAGTTTCTTGCTTATCTGATCTTCAGAAAAATAAACGGTCATTCAATAAATAAGGTGAATTTTCTCAAAGGAATTGGCAACCGAGGAATTCCTGACAGTCGCTCTTTTTTAGAGTTAATAAATAGTGATTGATCCTTTCATATTCCACAAGACTGTCAACATAACATTCTTTACAGACTGCTATTTTTTCTTTCTTAGGACTGTCTTTTGATTAAGGCTCTTTATAACAAATCTATATTTAGCTCATTTGTAAACTTTTTGACTAAAACATGCTTCTCGATACACGTCAAACATCTGTAAATGTCACATAGTTTGCACTTTTCAGCCGCCAGAAATTTGATGAGAGACTTCTGTTCAAGCCTAGAGCTCTCTATCTGCTTTGCTAAAATTTTTGAATAGCCTCCAAAACAAATATTTTTGGCGTGATTAAAATGATTTTTCGTATAAACAAATTTTAAGCGATGCAGATTTACATTCATGTAAAAAAGCATCTGAATAAATTATTTTGCTTTTTTTCACAATTCACCTTATTCATTGAATGCTCCTCGTATATATATATATATATATATATATGTATTCACACGTGTGTGTGTGTGTGTGTGTGTGTGTGTGTGTGTGTGTGTGTCCCTACATATATATAATATTTAAGAAAACAAATATGCAAATACACAAATATTACCTGTTTACTTGGGTGAACAATTGTTAGATACACTGATGAAATGAAAGGTATTCTCTACCTGATGATTGTTCACACCTGAAACTCAAATATTCTTGAATGTTTGCATATTTGTGTGTTTTAATATTTTATATTTTCACTGCATATTTTGTATTTTTATATTTTGCCTTGCGTTTTTAATAATTTGTATTATTATCAACAAATTTAATTATATATATATAAAAGATTTTTTTGATCACCGGATGGAGACACAGAATACTTTGACATTGTAGCAGGAGTACTACAAGGGGACACGCTGGCCCCGTACCTCTTTATCATTTGTCTAGACTACGTACTTAGAACATCGATTGACAAAATCAAAGAGAATGGCTTCGAACTGACGAAGAAAAGAAGCAGAAGATACCCCGCAACAACAATTACCGATGCCGACTACGCCGATGACATAGCGATACTGGCAAATACACCTGACCAAGCCGAAACACTTCTGCATAGTTTGGAACGAGCAGCAGCAAGCATAGGCCTCTATGTTAATGCACACAAAACGGAATATATGTGCTATAACCAAACGGGGGACATCTCCACTCTAGAAGGAACCCCACTTAAACTAGTAGACAAATTCACGTACCTAGGAAGCAGCATCGAATCAACCGAAAAGGACATCGAAACGAGGTTAACGAAAGCATGGACAGCTATCAATAGGCTATCGATTATATGGAAATCAGACCTAATCGATAAAATGAAACGCAGTTTCTTCCAGGCAGCGGTCACATCGATACTGCTATATGGATGCACTACATGGACGCTAACAAAACGACTGGAGAAGAAGCTAGATGGCAATTACACAAGAATGCTGCGTGCAATCCTGAACAAGTCCTGGCAGCAACACCCCACAAGACACCAACTGTACGGCCACCTACCCCCTATCACGAAAACTATCCAAGTTAGACGAACCAGACATGCAGGACACTGCTGGAGAAGCAGAGATGAACTCATAAGAGATGTACTCTTATGGATCCCAACACATGGCCGCGCAAAAGCAGGACGACCAGCTCGAACGTACATTCAGCAGCTATGTGAGGATAAAGGATGTTGTCCTGAAGACCTACCTAGGGCGATGAACGATAGGGAGCAGTGGCAAGAGAGGGTCAGGGATATCCGTGCTACCAGCGCGAGATGATGATGATGATGATGATGATATATAAAAGATAGACAGAGGCAGACAGAGAGAGAGAGATAGCGTGTGTATGAGAGAAGAGAGATCAAGGGTTGTGAAAGAGAGATTGGAGAGAATGGGCATGGATAGAAGGGGTAGACATACAGAAAAACATGTATCAGGAGAGACAAAGCTAACGAGGTAGAGAGAACTATACGAGATTTCTTCAAGTTTTTTTTTTTCCCTTTCCTTTTAAACATGGGGAAAAAATGAAGCCCTTAGTCATTAGAACGCTCTTATTCCTATTCTTACCAATTCTTTAGATTCTGGTATACCGTTGCTCTTACACATAAACGTATCTTCTACCTAAGGATCTTCATTCGAATTTTCTTTTATCCCTTAGAGGTGGAGCGTCACACTTCCAGGAGTATCAAATTGACTTCAATTCCGATTAGATGAATGGTGTAGGGACAGAAAATTTCAAGGCTATTCTGTTCCTAGTGTTGGCTCTTCTCCATGGTCGCCTCGGTCGTTTAAAATGGCAACCTCGATGCTAACCTTTTCTGGTCTCCGATGCATTTTCTTAATTTTCTAATCATCGCAATGTGGCCGAAACCTTGTTGGGCATTATCGGATTATGGTACAGATATCTATAATGAGATTATCACTAACTGATTTGAAGTTTGTATTACAAGATAATAGTGGAGGAAGAAGAGAGTGGGGAGAACAATTGGAAAGAGAAAATGAAAGTAGAAAATGATATCTGCACGTGCGTGCCTTTTCTATAAAGAAGGTACAAAACGAATAGAAGAAGAAGAAGAAGAAGAAGAAGAAGAAGAAGAAGAAGAAGAAGAAGAAGAAGAAGAAGAAGAAGATAGTGCGGTGATTGATTTTCCAGGAAAAAGAGAAAGGTACTGTAAAGAAATTAAGAGAATGAGAGGAATTATGAGGGGAATAATGGTTGAAAAAAATTGAAAGCAAGATTCTTATGAAAAAATCATTCTCGAGTCGATATTCTGTTTTTCTCATTCTTTTAAATGATAATAAGAAATGGAATAAATCAAACTGACAAATTATTATCAAAAAACGAATGAAAATCGTTTACTTGGCAATTGTTTAGTCCGACTCAGAGGCTTCGTAGCGCAACTAATGTTTCGAAGTGGTCACCCATTTCAGAACTGATCAAGTTCATCGACGCTTAACTTCGGTATAGTGAGCAGAATCAGTTCTTTTGGCATAACTTAAGAAAGTTTTGAAGAAAAATAAAGGCAAATATAAAATATGAGAAAGGGGAAATTTAAAGATAAAAACTGGCAAAATTGAAAACAAAATTATTTCTAGACTTTGAAACTTTAAGAACGCTTGACGCGATCAGCAAAAAAATAACACCGTATCTGGGCGAATAAAAACTTCTTCATCTCAAATATGACTTCTCGGAAAAAGGAAACTGTGAATTGAAACCTCATTATTGCACCTCCTGTTTTATAAACCTTGGAGAAGGTCTGAGTCCGACAGTGAACTTAGAAAAAGATGATTGGAGAAGCATGAGGGTTGGTAAGAATATCCTCTACTCTTATACACAAATAATCTGCCCCCTCTTGTTTGCTATCGTCTATTTTCGCATTATTATATGTAAGAGGAAACAATACTCAATTCTGTGACCCCGCTGAATTACGACGATCAAGAAAGCGAACAAAACTAAGAAAAATGAAACTAGAAAACGAAATGGTTTCAAAAACAAAAAACAAAACATGCTATAGCCACACGAATAGGGTTAAAGTAATATATATCTCTGAAACGCTGGATTAAAATAATGTCATTTTAGCATTTGTGCTGTCAGTATCTTTGGGTTGTCTGAATAAAGTCTGTGAGTTTGGCTTATACTGACAGGGGCAAATTAAGAGAAGTGAGAATATGAAATTTGAACTGCTCTTCCAAGTAGGAAAGAAAAAAACAGGCTTTACCCACTTTTGTATCAGTGGTAGAATATCTACAATTGGCGCTGTGGACAAGAATTAAACTAGTTTAACTAACAAGCAGAACCAATACAAAACAGCGAGAAGCGAATTAATTACACATCGTCTTTGAAACTATTTTAGTAAACATCGTTCTACACAAAATGCCTCAGAGAGAGAAGAGAAATAAAGATAGAGATAGACAGAGGAGTAATTAATGGTTATTGTCGTAGGAAATGGATACGGCGACACGAGTTCAAATCCTGGACGAGACTAATTGCATTTCACATAGTACTAATACCCTTGGGAAAGGTATGAATCCAATTATTCTCCCTCCAGCTATGGGTAAATAGTAGGGCAGACTGAGTTCTTCAGCCTTGGTGAGGCAACTAGTCTAGGAGAAGGAAACTCTGAATTCAAACCTGTTAAACTCCGCTTATAAATTGACCTTGCGTTATATCCTTCCCGAGCGGAGGGGTTGGGTAAATATGGATAGAGATAGATAGATTGACGTTCCTCTAAAGATGTATGGATCTGAAGCTTGACCAGTATTACCTACCACACACACACATACACACGGGGTTGTCTGTCAGTCTGTCTATTTCTGATTTTTGCATATCAATATACCTATATTACACACATCTGCGCACAAACACGCATACACACCCACACATTGAAACATACCCTAGCACAAACATGTTACTTTTAGAGGTATACACTGTTTGTTGTTTTTAAGTGTTTATGGCAAATTTTTGTAAATTTTCAAAAATTATTTTCTTGACAAAATACTTAAAAATTGTAGGAAACTTAAGTGCATCAGATTACTTTGAACATTTCCTAAGGACATAACAAACTCGGTTAAACTTCTTCTTTCATAGAAAGCCAAGTATAACAATATTCACCAAAAGTTCTTGAATTAGCAAAATATAAGAATATTTATGATGTTTTATTTTTAGGATCAGAGCCTGTAATATATATAAGTCTAGTCGGGCAAGGAAATAAATTTTCCACTTTTTAGACAATGTGGCGTTTATAGATCCTGGAAAAGGCAGTTAAGTAAATACTTAGAAGATATTGAAACGCAGAAACTTCGTACAGTTTATGCGCTATATATTCACTTTTTTATTCAGCCCTCTGTCTTCTTTCCGGGAATTTTATGACTCCATCCTCCTAAAATTTCTCTAGGTGCCTTTTACAGACTTTCAGGGATTTTGCTTGAAGTGAATGCTATAAAAATTATTTTAAATGTTTGTCAACATTTGCAATATGTAGTAATTACGGCCAATGAAAGTAAGTTTACCTGCAGTAACAATTTTTTGCCTAATCAAAGAAGTGTATAGTCTATGGTTATTCCATCGGATAGTGACTTCATTATCTGTAGTAATTTCAAATATTTCTCGGTGGTTACTATTTTCTCAGGGTCTAATTGAAAGCAGAACTTGTTCGAATCAATCAGTGAATTATTCAAAAGAAGCTTACACCGGTGACGTAATTTCCAGTGCTATCATGTACACAGCTATACATTATTTGAATGAAGACCGCTATTTTCTCGATGATTTCTTGTGTTCTACACAATATTCACTTTTTTTTGATCGTCATGAATTGTTTCGAAAACAGAACATTTTCGTTACAACTAAATAGCAAACAATTCATATAAATATGATCCAGCTGCTTTCTTTCACTTTATTCATATATGTATAAACCCAGCCTTTCAGTCTTTAACTTGAGCTATCAATTATTTCCAGGTTATTTTAATTCTTTTCAACTCCTTATATAAGAAGGTAGGATTTTTATCATTAAGGGTTTTCGAACTATTGTATTCATCTTTATTGTTATTTCCACAACGTTTTGGCCAGTATGTCCTCCGGCCTTCTTCAGGGGTTTGTCGAACTCGGTAACCTTCACAGAACATCGAACTGCGTCCTTTATTGAATCCACGGGGGTCGCCTGTTCTGAATCTGTTAGCCATAACCGGGTACAAGTGTTAAGTATTCCTGTATTGTTACTTGCCTGAAGTGAGGATTGAAACTGCAACATCCAGATGACTGTCCAGCAGGTCACATAGCGTAACGGTTATAGGCGTTGTTTCCCTAAGCTTCTAAGGAGACAATAACATGGAGGTTGCAGTTTCAATCCTCACCACATAAAATAGTCCACGCAAAATACTAATTAGCAATGTGTTACATATTTTTTTAATTAAGTTTCTGTTTCCATGCCCATTAGTTTGCAAGCCCTTGAGGAACATGCTTTAACTGATCAAACCCGCGCCGGGTATCTTTTCAATTCAATCAGGAACCCTCGTGGCTACCAATATATAGGCATCTCACCTTTCCCAGATTCGTTTCATTTTGCCAAATCACGCACGAATCCAAAACACCACCGTGACTGAAAGACTCAGACATCATCCATAAAATTTTGGAGTAGGCCACGCCTTTTTTCTTTTATTCCATCATCGGAACTCCAAACTAAAAATAGAAGCCACCATTGGCCCTCAACAGCTTCATGGGCCGGCGAATTCTTCGACAGAATTGCTTTCTTTGCCGTCTACCCACAACAATCCGAAACCAATTGGATGAATGTCTGTCCTATTCTCTCGTCAGCCACCGATTTTCTCAAAAACAGAACCCCGAAAAAAAAAAAAAAATTTCCTATTCTACGAAAACCCAAATTCTAAAAAAATTTAGAAACAATATAATTACAAATTTTAGTAAACCTAGTATAAAATCCTCTGTTAATGGTTTTCGTCAAATTTCATAATATGAAACATGAAAAAAAAATTCTCTAATGTCGCCTTTAAACTCAAACAAACTCAAAAATTTTTCACTTTACAAGTCAAAACAATGTTACAATCACAGTTCACAAATGTTCAGTTTTCTTTTCTTCTTTTTTCAATCTATGTACTGTCTATTAAAAAAAAATGTTCGTTCTTTCTTTCTCTTTTTTTTTCATATGCCCCGTTCAACAATATTCAAGTTACTTTTCTTTCTTTTTTTTTCTTTTTTTTTCCATCTTCATTGTCCTATAGCTTTTTTTTTCTTTTTTTTTTCTGTTTTCATTTTTTTTTCTTTTTTTTTTTTTTTTTTCGTTTCATAATAAATTTCTCATTCAATGTCTTTTCTTTTTTTTTCAACCTTATATCTACTTCTCTCTGTCCTTACCTTAATACTATAACTATAGGTTCGCTTCCCAGTTTATTCAATTTCGATCTATAGTACCATAATTAAGCCTGATTTATAATAAAACTTTTTCAATAGCTTACGAGCATTCTTCTTTCTTTCTTTTTTCTTTTTTTTTCTTTGCACAAAATATCCCGGGGTTTTTTTTTCTAAACAACCCAAACTTTTATCAATTCTGCCAACATTATTTCCCAATTCAAAATATTTCCTAATCCGAATCTGCGAATCTTCGCCACACCTGGTTCCGTCAAAATTCTGCGCATCTCTTAATCATATCCAAAACCCTGTTTCAAAATATCTTCCCCAATAACAATCTCAAAACTCCACCCCGGGGGGAACTCACAAAATACCTGTCTGCCACGTCAGACACAAAAAACATCTGTCTCTTAGTTACTCTGCCTCCACGGCGAGACCATTTTCACGACAATTCTGAGACGATACTCATGTCTCCGATAATTGGTATCAACAACTTCCACAGCAAAAACAACCGGCCTGATTCTACCAGCGCCGAAAATTATCGATTCTCCTAACTTCATAAATATCGAAAAAGTATATGCGCATTATTCAGACAAACCACGTGCAAAATTCTCGAACAATCCCATTAATGCTCCCAAGATTCCATCTCTCGGATAAAAATTCTCATTTCCAATCCACAAGTTCGAAACATAAAAACCTGCCCTAAAAGTCTTAACTACAGATATGCGGGATTCCAAATCTTGGACTGAAATTCTAATTTTCAATCATCACTTGTCCGGACCACTGACAAGTTACTACAAATTTTTACTCACCAAGACCTATTTACTATAAAAAAAAAATTCCATTCATAAAATTTATCATATTTACTATCAGTTTTTACTCACAAAGATGGTAACTTTCATTTATGACAATCTTGTTTTTTATTGCTCTCTATCAAAAAAAGGACAGCAACTGTCCCAGTCCTCTTTTTTTTTCTTCCTTTTTCCTCCCTCACTTCGATACAATATTATACATAGCAGTAATCTCGATTTTTATCTAGGGATCACACATTTAAAAAAAAAACATTATTTCTAGTTTTATGCTTCAAGAAAGGCCCTTGTCATTAAAACTAATCTTTCACTATTATAATCAAATTAATCGACAGAGAGATAGAATTATATGAATAAGGGATGTACTTACTAATTTTCTTTGTTTTCTTTTTTTATTCTCTTTTTCACTTTACTATTTTTGTAGCTGGTCTATTCTTGTTTCTTGTTTTCTTTTTTTTTTTCTCCTTCTTTTCTTCCAGCACGTTGCCTTCCTCTTTTCTTTTTTTTTTTTCTTTTTTTTCTTTTCGCGTCAGTCTGTTCATCTGTTTGTTGCTCGTTTGTTCTTTTTTTTTTTTCTTTTTACTTCTTTCTATTCCAGCATTTTTCTTTGTCCTTTTCGTTTATGTCGTGTTGTGCTGCTTAAAACTGTCGTTTACGGTAACCAGGTTCATTCTGAGTACTTGAAAAACTCTGCTGGCACAGGCACCAAATCGCACATGTTATATACTCACATAATGAATATGCTTATATGCACATATACATGTTCATGCAGCATCACAACGACACAGTAATTAGACAGACGCACAATGATAAAGTCGCAAGAATAAACGACGCACACAGAAAGACGCTGGAAGACTTCTTTATAACATATTTTACCTCACATCTTTATTTGTAAGTTTCGAAAGGGTTGTTCCAAGTTTGCGTGTGAGAGAGAGCTGGAGACTGAACATTACTGAAATATTTTGACCCCAAAGTTATGGCCGTCAACGTTGTGTCTTTCTCGTTCTTCATGGCTGCTCAACCGGACCCTGGAGTAAACTCTTCTGTGTGCTGGCTTTCCCTACTACATCGCGTCTACCTCCGTCTTCCACTTTACTGCTTGCCCTCCTTCTCGCCTATCTCCCACTGTCCTCAATTCGTCGGCCTTATATTACCTTCAAACTCCCACGCTGTAATATAGACACGCCTCAACGCCAGCGACCGGGATGTGTCACTTCCTTCCGGTGCACCGCCTTGAATGGCATTTTTGGCTGGGTCAAAAGGTCAAAACATAACAAGTAGTCATTAATCTGCTTTATTGACACAATATTAAAGTCCCCTTTGCTGCATTTATAAAGGTATTTTGATACATAAAGTTTTTTTTTCATTTTCTGATAATCTAATGTTACTTTATATAAAGAAACTCTATTGTCCAATTCTTGAGAGCAACCAACGTATATTTTGTTGCCATTATTGCATTTGATTATGTAGACTATATTTTTTAATTGCAGCTTAAATTTCTATTTACTACGAAAGTTATTTTCGGTTTATGGAATTCATAGGATTTTCCTTCAAGGCTTATATTACATACACCATATTATTTATTTTGGTGTTTTATTTTGAGACTTCTCACATTTTGTCTTCCAAAAATTGAGTTGAGCTTAATGAGTGTTCTAACTTTTTTGGCTAGTGTTTGCTTTTAAGGATTTTTGTTGTTTCTGGTATGTTTTTAATTCTATCATTGTTTTTAAGTTTATATAGATTCTTTGATATTTCTGTAAAAATCTCTTTTTTTTTCTTTTCTTTTCTTATCTTTTCTTTTTTTTTTTTTTTTTGTTTGTTGACACATATAGTGAAGGTTTTTGGTTGCTATATTTTTTGGATATTCGTAATTCTTTTAATGGTATTTCTTCCGCTAATTCAAGTCCACTCTTTCTTGGTGTTGCGAGATATCCACACTGGTGGAGAGTTACCCAGATTTTTTCTCGGAGCAATCGACATATGAAATTTTTTCAGTGAATTTGTGTGGTAAGAATGAACCTTACAGGAAATGTAGCCTTATGTCCGATAGAATTAAATTTTGTGAATTTTATTTATATCATCTTATTATGCCACAAGCACCGACAACAGAATGGGACTCGAACTCACTCGTGGAGGTTTGTTATTAGACTAACAAACCGACTCAAGTGAGTTCGACTCTCATTGAGTACCCCATTTATATGGCTTCGTGCCACATCAAAGCCAAAAATCTAGTAAATTACTAAATGTTCTCTGAGGAAAGCAACAATCTAGAAACAGACACTTATGGAAGAAGGAAATAAATAATTCTTTAAAAAATACCAATCTCTAACTGGACCTATTTATTTTGAATTATTTACTTTTTTCTCTCTTTACACAAAAAAAAATTACTTATATATATATATATATATATATATATACGAAATTAAACTTTGAACTTATATATATATATATATATATATGTATATATATATATATATTTGTATGTATATTATATATTATATATCTGATGAAGGCTTTGTTGGAAGCAACGCTATTGTACAAACATCAATTAATGTATGATACCTTTATTTGTATTCTTATTTTCTGTCTGATGATTGTGCAAACCAGATGAAATTTAAAGTAATGGAGTAATAGATATTTCGTGTTCATAATAAGATTTTTCTGGGTTGTTTACCTGCTCTGCTATAGTAGCCCTGAGCCATTTTGTAATATCTCTTTTTCCTATTTCTATATATGTCTATGAAAGTTTTAAGCCTTATATATATATATATATATATATATATATATATATATTAAAGCCTAAAAATTGATTGCGTTGTTGTGAAAGAAAATTCCTTATTTGTTGTAAATACTAAAAATTGATATCTTCCGATTTTTTACAAAAATATTTCATGAAACAAATTTCTACGTCGCTTTGAAATAGTTCCAATTTAGAATTTACTTATTCTGAAGCTCCCAACTTCCTGGCACCTATTTGGAGATCGTGTACCCATTTCATCTGTTGTAAACAGAGAATTTGTTGTAAGAGAGGCTCTTACCGAAAATGCAGATGCATTTTTTCGGACTTTGCTGAAAGAAGGAAAAAGTCGCCGAGAAGAAGAAGCAATTGAGGAAATGTGAAAATCATAGTATTTAGGAATTGAATTATACAGGCTGTCTCTATAATCGGGTTTCTCTCTTGTTTACTGCTTCCTCCCAGTTTCTCTTCTCCCCATCAACATCACTCACCCTGGGCCTTTGCCTTTATAAAATGGAATCGAGGCTCTCTGGGGCTTTTGAAACGGCCAAGTTGCGACCGGCAGTTGATGCGTTTGTGTACGTGTGTGTCTCTTTGTGTGCGTCTCTGTGTGTTTACTGAAAGATATATTCCCCGAGCTCTCTTGCTTTTGTAACTCTCTGTTGGGCATGCGCATTGAGGAGAAAAAGAAGCAGCCAATGAGGCGTGGTGGACTCAGATTGAAAAGTATGCATCACATGGTACTTATGCGTCCAGAAATTATTTCTGTAATTTGTCTTTTGCGACAAAATTTAATTACTCTTTCCTTTTCGTTGCAATAAAACTAACATGAAGAATAATACTCAAAAGAAGGAAGGAAACAATGTTGGGTATATCTAAGCCTTGTTACACCTACCCTTTACCCAAAGCCGTTTTACTGTCTTTATGATCGTGTTACCCACATGACTTCTTTCAGAAACCATATCAAAAGAGTGAAGGCAACAGCGTGTGATAGAAGAGAGAAAAATAGAAAGAAATAATATAAAAAACTAAAAATACAAACTCCTATATTTAAATACATCAAATTATACATAGATCTTTATAGATACATACATATATATATATATATATTACTTTAAGTAAATGTATATTTAAAATTATCGTTCATATATATATATATATATATATATATATATATATATATATATATATATATATATATATTACATTCCCAAAGATATATGGGAAGGGGGTTGCTTTGTATTCGAATTGGTGGTAAATCCTATTGAGGAGTTAAGGAATTCGATCCGCGTATGGCCATATTGTTTTCTGCACGAAAACAATTAATAATGATGCTTTGCCTAAGAATCATCTGAGAGTGGCAAGGGGCATCGCTTTGCCTCAATCTTCAAACAAACCTCGAAGATTTTGCTGTTATTTATTGTTCTGCTTGTTGTCCATATCGGCAAATTTGACTCAATGCGCGTATGTTTATAGATCTGTCTACATATATGCGGGTGGTGGGTCTGCGTAATATGCGTCCTATCCGCTTCTACATTCCCTTGTCTGTATGTGGGTACGGACTCTTAAGTTTGTATTTGGTGACAGATGAGGTGTGGGTAGCGTCATTATTGGAATTTGATGTGATTTGCGAATCCAATACGCCGAGTCCATTAATGAATATCGTTTTTGTTGCCATTTTTTTATTTTCATTCTTGTTCTCTTATCTTCTCTCT